>OZ002731.1:2970843-3047826 GCA_963924305.1 Polygonum maritimum
GTTGGTTAAGGCCCCACGTTGGGCTTTAAACATGAAGCCGATTTGGTTGTATTTTGAGGCAGAAAGGAGTGCCACGTTATACTCTTTATCTCTTGTTTCATGTTTGATTTTATGAACTGCATATGAATTGGTTAAGGCCCCACTTGAATGCACATGAATTGTGTTTGCTGTCATTGAAAATCTGGAAGCCCAGCCCAGTTTCAAGGCCCGGAAAACCGGAGTACAAAGCTTAATCTCAAGGCCTTAGTCTCATTATGAAAACAAAGAGAGGATAAATCCATCTGAACCGGCCACCACCTCCCATCCGATTGAGACCAGAATCAATTTGGGTCCATTAGAGCTGTGCAAAAGCGGGTTCGAACCGGATTTAGGCAGGAATGGCGCAAAGTTTTGGTCCATCCACATGTGCGGTGCGGGTAGTGGGTTTTGTTGTAACGAGAGATCGAACGAGAACAACAAACAGAATCGACACAAAGATTTACGTGGTTCAGTAAGAAGAGTTCTAAGTATATCGAGAGTTTATATAGAGATTCGGAAAACCCTAGTTACAATAATGGGTGGCAGGTCTAAACAGATTCTGACAGACCCTGAAAACATAAGGCATTGTATATCGTTTGATGAACCACCTAACTTGGTTGTCGTTGTGCAGTGTGTGATTCAGATTCAAGACACATTAATAATAGGTTTGGATTAGGACAGTGGGTAGTGAGCCCGTGTTTGCTCAAACCTACCAAGCCTATCCTAATTTTCGTGCAGCTTAGGTGTGCCAGCCCGGGATTGTCCAGATCTAGACTCCGATCCATTCGCTGCCTCCGTGGTTCATTGGATAACACCGGACAGACGGACAAGTATATAACGTTAGATACGATTAAGTAAAGCTACAAGGGTTTGATCTTCTATTGAAGGGGACAAAATTTGGTAGCAAAAAGAAATGATACTTTTAAGGAAAAGGTGGTTCACGAATTAAAATGCAAGGCTTTCAATTCATTCATGGGCATGCAGATCTCGAGAGAGAAAGGGAGGAGTTTGCTTCTGATACACATCTTCAATGGTGTCAGATTTCTCTCACACTCAAACAGTGAACTCATGAGCAACAAACTAAATACTTCCTCTGTTCTAGTTTGTTTGTCCAGTATTCTTTTTTGGACATCTCCTTTTATTTGTCCACTTTTCATTTATATCCACTCTTTTACCCCTATTATTCCACTCTCTCACCTACTTTATCTCTTTTCACCCCAATCAATCACACCTTTTACTTATACTATTCAACTCTTTCACCTACTTTATACCAATTTTCCCAATTACCAATACTATTTTATACAGTTCTTAAAATCCGTGCAAATTGTCCTTTTGGGAGTAGTACAGTAGTATATTCAAAATATTCCCTCTGTCTTGATTTAATTAAGCAACCTCCCCAAGTTTTCCAATCAGTGCATGGATGTACCCTTTTGTATGAATCTAGACTTCAACAGCGTGGACATCATATTACACAGTATATAATTATTAATACACTAACAATAAATAATCATAGTTATAAGACAAACCCATTTATACTTTGGCATTTACTGATTAGAAATGGGTCAAATGGATTTAGGAACAATTAATTAAAAGTAGTAGAAATATAGTGTAAAACAAAGTTTGAAACTCACGAAAAAAATCCAATATATATATAATTAATTGAATAATTAATGGTTATGACTAGAGAAAGAAAAATGGATGCTAAAACTGAAAAGGGGATTAGGGTTCTACAGCTACACCATTCGCAAACACATGCAAAATCAATGGACTCATCATCATCAAGAAAATCATTCATCCAATCATATGAAGATTAAAAAACACCCATGAACTAACAACTCAACTCACAAGGGAAAAAAGTTTCAAATTTCATAATGATTACTCCAATCTGTTCATGTCTCTCATTTTGGAATCCTTTTCAGCAAAAATAAATTATATGTTAAATCAATCCACTACCTCCACACTCACATAATACAAATAGATCCTTCAAACCCTATCTGGCTAACATATATAGATTAATCCTAAAATAGGTAACTTCACTCTAATCTTAACAATCAAACCCAAAAACCCATTTGCCAAAACTTAATTTATCAAAATGAAAGCAAGATTAACATAATTGGTTTACCTTGATCTCACATGATAGTAGTCAAAAGCAAGTGGATTTGGACTATGGAAGCAAATCAATTGGGGGGAATGAAGCCTGGTCCGACGTCACCGATAAATAGATAGAAATTCTGATTAGATCTCGGTTGATCTAAGATCGAATTCCAGAATTTGATCCAAGAAGTGACGATGACTCGGAAAGTCGGTGACATCGAGCCAGCCAACATACCCCTCAAATTGATCCATGCTTCCTATAATTAAGCTTCAGATCGATCTTCCATCTCTAGCTAACATACTCTTCTTCCTTAGTTTTAGTTGCCTCTAGTTTTTGAGAGAGAATTTAGGACTTGGAGATAAAAGAAGAAGAAGTTGAAGATAAAAGAACAGAGAAGATCGAGGTAGACATGACTATGAAAGTTGACAAATCAAATCCTACTTAAAGGAGAAAATCAAAATAAAAAAGAGAGGTAAATTTTAGGGAAAATCCTCTCTTTCTTCTCCTCTCTCTTCCATGTTGCTTTCATGTCATATAAAAGTGAGCAATTTATAGAAACTTTCTTGATTGTTGACGTCCATGGCAAAGGACCATGTTGACCTAATCTAAGCATCACATGTAGTTAATACATTAAATGGTGTATATTACCATATCCCCTAACTACTACCTCCTACTTGTTTTGAATGAAAGCCTGAATACCAGGATTGTTGTTTTGTAGTTTTTTTAAGGAAGACAAGGAATTAGGGTGCTCGCCTAGTGGATCTGAAGGGATGAGCTCTAAGGAGAATAGGACAAATCGTCGTCCTGGAGTCTCGAATTCGAGACCTCATGGTACACCTATGAGCACTCAACCAGTGAACTGATATACCTAGCGCATTGTTTTGTAGTTTTTTCTCGGTCTCTTGTGCACGGTCAAAATTCGGTTTTCACTCTATTATTGTGCCACTTAATACTCATCCCGGTTTTCATAATTGTTATTATATCATTTACTTTGGTCATTATTACGTTTTACCAAAAAAAATGGTCATTATTATTGGTGAAGATCATGTGCAAATGACCACTTAAAATATTGACCTATTTTCGAGTCCAATAAATTTTCCATTGCAATATACATTTTGAAGAAAATCCAAAAAAACTGAAAAGTTTTTCCTAGATATAGGGGTGAATATACTATGATATTAAGTGAACGTCATATGTTTTATCGAATAAACATCCATCAACATTAACAGAAATAGGTGCATCACAAAAAGAAACAAGTGAACTACAAACATATATATATATATATAAAAACCACGAGTAGATGTATGTAAACGAAGAACAAAAATATGTGAACCACGCAAAAAAGCATCTTTACACAACACTTATTTTTCTCTTCCTAGGTCAAATAAACGCATGCCCTTTTGATCAAATAAACTACACCACATTTATGTATTGATTTTCAACAATATTAAAATATGATAAGTGTTTACAGCTTTCCTGTAAGTCATTAAATACATATTTAAAAATTGACATGCTATTTATACAACATACTAGAAGGTTATCCTTCCGCTGGGCGGGTGAAAACAAAGCGTAAAGAAAACATACTAATTTTCTTATCAGTATTTATGTAAAAGATTTTAAAAAATTTAATGTTTATATAAAAAAGATAAACATACGAATTTAAGAAATCCGATTATAAGTCTGTCTTAGGTACAAGTTTAAGTGTATGAAAAGTTTCATCAATTTGATCTACTAAAGTCATTTTTTCAATTCTTATAATAATCATGCTTACAAAATATTAATTCATATTAATACTAATTTACATGTCAATATTTCCTATTTAATATTATAATTGTTTATAAACTTTGATTAAGAAACTGTTATATTACACGTTTTCATGAAAATCAATTTCTTATATTTGCATTTTTGAGTTTAAAAGATAATGAAATATATAAGTTTTATTGTAAAAAAGCCCAAAAGAACTTATCTTGCCATTTTGCCTAAATAAGGATGAAAGGACGCTAGGAAAAAAATTAGAAATTCTTAATAATGTCATGATATTATAAGTCGTTGAAATACTACTCTACCATGATATACTAATAGCTAATATTACATTTATATAGATGAATACTTTTTAAAACTTATATATACTTAATGCAATTTAAGATCTTTTACTTAAAAACATAACACAACAAACTTAATATTATATATTGAAAAATATTGAAACAATCAAGGATGGAATTAAGTAAGGGAGAGTTGAAGGCATTGTTGTTTCAACTAAATGCAAATAAGAAATCAAACACGGGGTGGGGAATTGAGAGCACATGCATTTATTTGAACTTCTTTGGGGACAATCTTAAGATGTATATAGATAGATAGATAGATGAAGACAATTTTTTACTATATTCAAACGAAGATATATGATACAATACTAATGTTGGTAATTCATAATTTTATATGCACAAGGATCACATTAATTTAAATACGATAAATATAATTATAGAAAATAAACCTTAAAAATTGTGGTATATTGGGAAAAGAAAAAGAAAATAGTAGTGAAATTACCAACTATCAATTAGATGATTAAGTAGTATATACATATGTTTTTGTTATATGATTGATTGTAGTACTTTATAATACAATTGAAGTAATTCTAGTTTAGTCTACTAATCATCTATTATGATTTAAATTAATCTAAAAATATACAAATATAATGAACATAATCTTTGCCCCGTCGGATGGGATTGCCATTCTAGTATGAGTTAATACTTCTAAACCTGAAGTATTTAAAAAACAATTTAGTCGTTAAGATTTTTTAAACCATCCATCTTATTTTCAATAACTAGCTTTTATACTATTTTTTTTATCCATTTATATTCAATAGATTTAATAGATTACAGGTAAGTATTTACTTGATAGTTTTATATCGACTTTATAATAAAACATAACTTAAATATATATGTGAAGATTTCATGGTATATTGTTGATTTATTATACATTATTTTTTTAATCCAAAATTTTATCTTCCTATTGCCCAAGACATATATATATATAGATAATGAAACATATCTTTTACATATATATATAATAAAAAAATTGATCAGATTAATTATAAAAACATAGATAAAAAATTAATTGTTTAAATATGAGACGGGGTCAAATTCAACGTGGTGAGTAAAAAACGGTCAGATTTTATAATATATATTGATTTTTCTATCTTGATTTTTTGAATTAAAAAACAATTAAATAGTATTATATAAGATGTTCATTTTATCCATATACCAAGTACCATAAATATAGATTTCTATCTCTATGTGTTCGGATGAGAGTAAGAGCTGTCAAAACCTGACCCGACCCGACAAATCGACCTGAACCGATCGAAAATTTTAGGGTTGAAACCCGACCCAAATAGTAGCGAGCAAAGAAAAAAACCGAACCCGATTAACCCGAAACTGATTGGGTTGAAACCCGAAACCGACCCGATATTTTATATAGATGTAGAAAAAATATATTTTCTTGTAAATATAATAATCTATTTTATCATAAAACCTACTATAAGTAAAATATTATTATAAAATCTATTAAAAATAATAATTTATTATAATTTATTATTATTTATTCATAATTATATTTTAAGAATCATTACAAATTCAAATTCTTGACCTGTTTGGTCGACCCGAACCCGCATAATAACCTGTCAAGAGTCAAGACCCAACCCGACTTGACTTGTAACCCGATTGACCCGAACCCAAAAAGACCAAACTCGAATCCACCCGACCCGATCTATTGGACACCTGTACCAATTGAAGACTATAATTATTTTTCATTGGCATTATTTTTCCTTGTTCATCTTTAAGTGTTACAAAATTTTTACTTCATAATGTTGAGGTTTCAAAAATAAATTTATTTAGTACAAATTGTTATAATGCTTTTATTAAATATTATTATTTTAATAACCTTTTAAAAATGACATTTTTAATCCTCTAACTAATCCGAACTTCTAGAATAACATGTCATGATCTGATCCGACTTGACTCATTTGCTAATTCGAAACCGTGTAATAACATGTCAATACTCGATCCAACTTGGCCCTTAATTTGATCGACCCAAACCTGCTCCCTCCACCCGCAATGACTGAATTAGCCCATTTGACAAGACTTATTATGAGTAATATTGATCCATTAAAATATATACAAATCGAACTAATTTTTTTACATGCATATCTTATATAAGTACACAAAATATTCATAATTTCTTACTCTTAAATTTGCACATTTATCATGATAATCCGAAATATCGACTATGTATGGAGATGATTTTAAAATTGAAAGTTTTAAGAAAAAATATCAATGTATCAAGAAAACATCTTAGTATAAAATAATATTAGTATGTCTATAATGATTTGAGTCAACTAATAAATTTTAACAAATTTGTTTTTAGTTATTTAACATTCTCTTAATTTTATTTCATATTTACTTTCATATTCTAACAAATTTATATTATTAGACTACAATTGTATCTTTTCAAGTTACCATATTTTATGTATATAAACACTATGTCTATTTAAGTCATATTATATGTATATATAATATCGGCTCAATTCTCCGATTTTTTTATGTGTTTTTAAATAATTAATGATCCTTATTTAAGCTATAGTATGCTAAATTGCTAATATAAATATAAGTGTATCTTTATATTAGATCATGATATCGGATCAGGAAATATTGTCAATATCAAAATAACAATATTTATTTCATGTAATATTTTATAAATTAAAAACTATTTTGAAAAAATATTGTTAAGCATATCCCGTATAAAATACAAAAAATCAACTAATTAATGGGCAACGCAACAAGTTAATCCAAAAACACACATAATTTTCTGGAGCAATGTAAAATATTACATTAACTAGTTCATCTAAACAGCTCCCTTATGATTAAAAAAACTTCTCATATAACCCTATAAATTACTCCGTATTACATTGATTAGGGATTTTCTAATTGTCCTCTTGTGCACTCGAAGAATAAAGTCAATTGACTAATCCTATAATATTGAGAGTACTTAATAATTAACCATATTGAGGGAGCAAATGACTGTTTGGTAGCAGAGCAGTTGAAAAGAGGAAAAGGGGTTATCGCTTTTTTGGTGCTAAGCAAAGTAAAAGCTTACAACTTTATGGATTTGATCAATAATCTTATAAAGATAAAATCTAATTTTGTTGAATTTTGTGAAGTTTTGAAATATGTATAGTCACAAAGATACAATCCAAATCTTCCTGTCCCTTCATACGTCCTCTAAACACGTCACATTATCTCTCACTGGTCGAAATTTAAAAATTATACTATCTTTTGTGTTTTTCTAAGTCAAAAATTGATATTTCAAAATTGAACTATTTTATGTCCAGCATCATATCCCCCTAAACACGTCCAATTATCTCTTATTGGTCAAAATTTCAATTTTTGACTTATGCTCGGTCGGGTATTTTTCATGAAAGACGCAAGGCAAAAAAAAAAATCCAACACAAAAATAGCCGATTAAGAATAGATAAGGGCTATCACTCATGTCACGTCCCACTAGCAGATAAGTAAATCGAGTTGATTCCATCGGATCCATGTTTGCTTATTTTGAGTCATTAACAAGATTAGTTTAGTCGAATTCAGGGAGTTATTTTGAATTTGTACCATTGGTCCAATCGGATTACATGTCAAGTTAGACCGGTCAATAGGTCCGAAAATTGATTTTTTAAAATAATTGTATCATATATATGGGAATTTAATAATATTTTTTGAATTTTTAGAATAAATATAGTAAAATATTCAAAATAAGTTTGTTTATTCTACAAGTATAATAAGGCGTGTCAAACTAACAAATTTTAGATTTCAATCCAATTAGGTTTGAATATATCTATCAGATTCGATTTTTTAATCGACTCACCAATTTCCAATTAGGCCAAGTAAGATGATGGCATTCACACTCAACTAATCATGTATTAGTCACTCACTATTAGTCACTCTATCAATATTAAGAGTGATTCTTTTATTTTTCATACATTGAGTTTTTGCATTCAGAAGGACGTGAGAGCTCAACTTGTTTCTAGGCTTCTATCAATAAGATATTCGAATTACCCATAAAAAAATATGTATTTACAATTTTGATTTTTTTTTTCTTTTTCACCATATATAGTTCGGTCAAGTTATGACTTTAGTCTTTAGCACACAAATTAAGGTAAGATTAAACAAATTAAAATGGTACGTTTATAAATGTACTTAGTAAACAATCGCATTGCACCCGGAAAGAGAAAATAAGATGCCTTTTTCATGAAAGGCTTGATGGAATAGGATCCAAACATCATAGTCCAAGGAGAAAAGAAATAAAGAGAACCAACATTTATCAGGATTAATTAATACGTACTGTAAGCTAGGTACTAATTATTTTATTAATGTCAATATCACGAGTGAAGGAGCCGATTGAAAAATTTCATGAAAAGGCAGCCAAAACTTTCACGTATGCTGTGAAATTTACAAGGTTGTCTAGGGGTAATCAACTTTGGTTTAACCATGTCAGTTATCACTTAATACAAAACCGACTGTCTAAACTACTTAGAATTCTTTGACGTAGGGCTTAAAAAAAGAATTCTTTGACGTACAGTTGAAACTTGAACCCAAAACCCTGTCTTCGTTCATTCACAGATGTAATATGTTTAGGACAATCTTGAATTGAAATACCCATTTGTCATGGACAAATGATTTGTTGGTGTTAAATGATAAAATTTTGCTAGGAATCAAGTAAGGCCCCGTTTAATAAAATAAACTAGATGCATGTAGAAATTGATATATATGAGGATGTATTTTAGGATATGTTTTAATTGATTTGAGTTTTTCTTATTACCTATAGGCTCTTTTCGGCATAAATAGCTGAAGTTGGAACTGAAACTGAAACCTAAATTGGAGTTGAAGGAGCTGAATCTGGTTGTGAGTGTTTGGCACTTAGGTAGTTGAATCATAAAATAATTTGTGTAAACCAAAAAGGAGATTGGGTATTTAACCATCAATTTAATCCCTTCTACATATATTAGAATTTCATCCAATTATTACTTTCTAAATTGACCATTATTTTGTTGCATTAGGTAACGAGCAACATTCCTCACATTCTCACAAAAAAAAAAGAAGGTAATGAGTAATGACTAACGAGGTCCAATCTTTTCTATATATTCCCCTAATTTTAGCTCACTCATCATTATTCATATAAATCACTGGTCATGCCTAAGCCTAACCCACCTTGTTCATATAAACCAAGCAAGCAACATTCACTCTCAAGACATAGCAGTATTTTACTTACCTTAAAATGAAGTATCAAAAATAGAAGAACAAAAATAACACTTGTTTATAGTCTGTATAATATATCTTCCAACAGGATATATATATAAAACATCAATGTTCTCCCACGTACACAAAGAATTAACATCTTCCAAGTACAAACATAAGACACAGTTGACAAGGGTGTGTTTGTGATTTCAAGCAAACAAAATCAGAGATGTTAAACAAGGTGAAAATGATATCATGCTCTGTGTTTTTGGTTTAAATTCAAGCTAGTTGACATCAGCCCACCAAATGAGCAAGCTCCACAGCGTATAGCTGCTTGTTCATAACAAGCATTCTCAAAAGCTTTGAATTTTCTGGGTTTAGCCACCTGAGCAAATAAAAAAGAATGTTGTAAGAAGCTGGACATGGAAAAATTAGCATTTGATTAAACTCACATTGGTTGAATAAGGGTTTGCCACTTTACCTTGACCACATCAGCTGAAATCCAGATTTGCTAATCTCAAATGATTTACTTGCAACTGGAAGGATACTGTCAATCAAGAAGCCACGTTCAGGCAGCTTCTTCATTCAAACTCCTTAAGTTCTCTCTATGCATTGTAAATGTTGGACATCAGCACAGAAAACGTGAACCGTGCGAGGCTCCACTTGTGTTACACGGAAACGGAAACGGGTTTCTGAAACGAAACGGAAACGGGGAAACACATGAACTTAATGTTTTTAGTGTAAAAACGAGTTTCGGGGTTTGAGTTTCTAAGTTTCCGTGTTTCCCTCGGAAACGGGAAACGCCACCCGGTCGGAGTTTCCGGACATTACCGTGTACTCGCTCTGGAAGCACCAAGCAAAGCTCCCTCCCTAGATGCCCACTTGTTGTCAATCAGCTCATTTTGTACAGCAACTCTGCTTCAACAATGCAATGGAGGCATTCACAATTGACAGCGACAAATCCATTCCCATTTTGACCCCATAAGCATGAATCAACAACCTTCCTCTAACTAACTCCATGATCCAAAGTATGCAGTTCTTCTAGTCAATAGACATTAGGTTTCTTCATATGCATCATATATGCAATTTTATATGCAATTTTATATGTATGCAATACAACTTCTTCAATAAAGGAGAAAACAGATTCAACTGCATACAGATATTCAGTTCATAGCAGAAGATGATATTCAGTTCAGAAACTCGCAACAAACATACAAGGAGACTGCAGATGGTCATCGAATTAATAAACAAACCTCTAGCACACACAACAACAAACCTGAAGAAGATTAGGGTTTTCAAAATTTGAAGTCCAAAATTATGGATATTTGTGAGAAGGCATTGGGTGGAAGGAAGACGAGATCGTCCTGCTAAAGGGGATGTTCGAGTACGAGGTCGTCGCCAGATCTGAGCATCTCCTTCAGTAAAACGATCTCGTCTTCTTTCCTCCCCAGCCTCTGGAAAGGGACCGTTTTTGGGGTCGCCTCCGCCACCGTCAGCTTTCTTCTTCGGTCGCTATCCACCAGATCGACATCCATATAGAGTACTCTCTTCACCGATTTCAATCTATGCCATCGAAATCGGAAATCGGAAATCGGAAATCGGTCAAGAGAGTTCTCTACATGGATGTCGATGGAGGAGTCGGTCTCCTCAGAAGCCGGCTTCTGGGGTTCTTCATTCTTCTTCATCTTCACTCACGATGTTTAAGAGACTTTAGAGTGTCTGGTTTGGCCGAAGCAAGAAGGGGCCGACGAGGGGGTTGAGCCACTGAGCGGCGTATGAATGATTCAACAACCCAACCCTAAGGCTAAAACGAAATGCCAATAATATAAAATTTTTTAAAAATATAATAGGGAAATTCCGCACGGTCTTATTTTACAAATTCCGCGAGGTACATGAACCTTTTCGGAATTCTGCAGGGTAACTTTGAGGTTTTGCATATTCTACGTCGTAATCTCGAGATTTTACATATTATTTGATTAATTAAATAAATGACCTATAGTTATAAATGGCCTATAATTTATACAAAGTTTTTTATTTTTTTATGAAACTACATAAATGACCCTTTTAAATTATAAAAATCAAATGTAATTTTAAAATATTTTCCACCATTTTTATTTTTCTAAAAAAATATAAACTTGTAATTTTTTTTAAAAAGGTATATTTTAAGAGAGTTTTTTATGCATTAATTAAAAAGTTGGCTTTTTAATTATTATTTTTTTGGTCGAAAAGTTGGCTTTTTAAATGAAAATAACAAAGATTTATAAAAATGATAATATATTTGTCATGAAATATGTGTAAACAATAAAATTTTAAGAGAGTTTCTTCAAGGCTTCTGAGAGTGCACATGACGTTTTCAAGATGCTTGAGGCTGCTAGGTGCCTAGGTTGCACTATCACAGTACCACTCCAGTACTGCTATAACTGTGGTAAGCAGGTTGTTGACTTGTTGTCATTTGATTAGATATGGATTTGCTTACACAATTTGTTGCTATTTGCAAAGAATATTCATGACACTGGACTAGATATACTGCAATTTGTTGTTACAGACACCTCAGAGCAGTTCCTACATGGTGAACTTTGTAAAGAAAAGGGAGAGAGCTTAAGAGTAGGCTACAATTTGTTGTGTACGTTAGTTGTCAATCTGTTCTTTGATTGTGATTGATGGCATCTCCTAAGGTGAAATTGGTAACTAAAAGTAAGATTTGTTCTCTAGTGTATGCTCCAAAATAATGTCTATATGCTTGAGGAACGTCAAACACTTCCATGGTTACAACAGAAGCTTCCACATTGCAAGTGTCTTTAGTGCGATTTAGTTTGCTGCTACTGCATTTGTATAATGTCAATATGCAGTCCTTGGATTCAACTGTTTCAGAGATCAACAGATTACGCGATGAGCAACTGTATCCAAAACTTATGGCTCTAGTTGATGGGTGAGTTCCCTCCTGACACAAGATAACTCAATTTCAATTTTTTCATAATGTGCAACACCAAGACGACGAGCTGAAAATGAGAGCAAAATGTGAAGAAGCCAGAAGAGACGTCGTGATTAGAAAGACACATGCATATGAAGATTGGTACAGCAAGTGCTTGCATAGACGAACGCCTCAGGATGAAGTGGACCCGGATGTTCTTGAAGACTTTGCCCATGATGAAGCTGTTATAGAGAGAGAAGCGGTTGTGGAGGCGGCAAAGAAGAGGAGCGCGGAGTTATCAGAAGCAATGTGTTCAAGTGAGGGAGAAGTCGCGGCTGACTAATCCAAGGGCTCGGTTGCCTGAGTTGTTCTGGTCACTGTTGGATTTTGCTGGTGCCTGTTCTGAGATGTACAAGGAGCTCAAGGCCATTTCTAAGCCTCGAAATCGCAGGGAGAGGTCATCTTAGTGATGTGATTTATATATTGTAGAAAGTGTGTTGAAATAGCAGCTTATCGATGTATATGTAAACATAAATCATATCAAAGAATAAGACTTCTCCCAAGATCTATATGTTAAATGCACCATAAGCACCTAGATGCCCGATTAGAAGCAAAACATAAGAGAACTGCAATCATCAGGGTAAACATCAAGTACAGACCATCCTGAAGCTAAACACATACTTGACACACACAGCCCATAACAACAAAACATACTTGACACACGACGAAGTCCATATCCTCTTAAGCGTAGGTTGACACATGAACGGTAAGCAAAGAGATGACATTGACAAAGAACCTCTTACAAAAGAAGAGACAATTCTTGCATCATTCATGAACAGGACGAGGATCTTGACCTGAATTGTGATAGAGCCAATCAGGCGGAGGCCAGTATATTTTAGCACGATCACGGGAAGTTTCTGCCGTTAGACTTGTAGTTTCAAGTGTATCGAAATCAAAGACAGCACATCGACCACCATGTGCCATATAGACGCAGTTGCCCTTACAACCTCCAAAATCCTTGGTCGAAAGCCCAACGGACAGATCATCGCTTGAGAGGAAGAATACGTCATCTTTCAATCCTTTAAAGAGGGTCATACAACAGTTGGATATATCTTCCAATCCTTTAAAGAGGGTCATACAACAGTTGGATATCTTGATAATGTTCGCCCTCACCCGAAGTCCAACAACAACTGCCTCCTCAGCCTCAGACTCCTCACTATCATCCTCGGCCTCAGAGTCACTACTTTGCCACGATGCCACCACGGGATCTCTAAAATAGCCCTTTGCCACTATGTACAAGTAGGACTTGTGTACCACAAAATGGTTCTGCTTCCAATCAAGAAGAGTGTTGTATAGAGGGACCAGCGGGGTCATATTGAACTCAGAATCAAAAGAAACAAGCTCCCCTCTCCATCCAACAGCATAGCATCTCCCATTAAAGAGAATGACATCATCCAACTGATAGTCTTTGGTATCAACTGGAGTCCAAAACTCATCCCCAAACTTCCAGTAACTCAGGCAGCCGTTGAAGTTGTCCGGACCCAAAACCAAGACAGCAAAATCACAATCTGGCAGAAAACCGGACAGCACAATGGCCTTCTTTACCTTAGTGGTAGCAGAGCCAGCGCGAGTAAGGTGATAGCACTTGCAGACTTCAGAAATCCGGAAATCGAGAAGATTCAATCCCTTCGGAATCACATCGGGAGAGCAATCGATCCTTTCGGGAAGCAACGGGGTTAGGAGAGAGAAGGTGTTACTGTTAGGTCGTACCTCCGAAACCCTAAGAAGCCAGCCATCGGAGGGATCGCCGGCGTGCTCTGGAAGCGAGAGGCGGTAGAGCGAGCTCTGACAGAGGGATACGTGCTCATCGGTGCTACGCTGAGTAATTATGGAGTCTGAAACGGAGGAGAGTGGAGGCAACTTCATAGGGAAGGAATAGGGCTTCGTACGAGTTGGGAGAGACGAACGCCACGAAGAGCAGACGGAACGGAGACGGAGATGGTCGATGTCGGAGCCTAGTAGTTTGACTATGACCAGCAGGACATCGCCGGGGAGATCTCTCCACTCTACGGACGCCATGACAGACGGAGAATGGGGTAGCATAGAGACAAGAAGAGTTTTTTTACAGTCGAGTAAAAGTCCCTGTAAAAAAAACAAGGGCGTGACACTATTTAAATAAAAAAAAAATAGAAAATCAACCCCAAAGGCCTAATTTTCTCTCTACTATTCTTCTCCCGTCTCTGCGTAGTCACGTCGTGTACGGAATTCGTCGCATCTCCGCTCGTCTCCTACAATCCTTTCTCACCGGCGTTGCACCACACCTCCGGCCACCGACCATCCCACCTTCCTCGTCTCAGGTCGATTGACATCGGTAATTACTGCTCAACACTTCAATTTCAACATTTAAACCCTAATTCCTAAATGCTCCCCCAAAATTCAGAATGTTTGTGAATTCAATTAGCATGCGCTGACTTGAAATTGTGATAAGATTGAATTCCTTTATTGTTTCCAATCAAAGGCAGCTTTGCAAACCCTAGCATGTCACCTGTGACTAAAAACCCTATTTGTCAGGTTAAATGTAGAATTGACCTAGTTTTAGTGTTTGCAGAGGAGAAATTCTGCCTGGAAGTAACTTGGTGGAAGCTGAGTAGCCACTTGAGAAGGGGGGGAAAGAGAGAGGAGGCTAAACGAGATGGCAGGAAGGGAAGTAAAAGAATACACCAATCTGACTGATCCAAAAGGTGTCATGAGATCTCATATATTGTTGGTAACCTTTGTGTTTTTCTCTTTGAGGCATTTCAGCTCAGTTTGAGTGTTTGATTTGGCTTGCACAGATAAGAAGTTGGGAAAGGGAAAGGACAAGATTGATGATGAAGACGTCACTTTCCAACGCATGGTTGCAAAGGTTAGCGCGTTCATGTCTCCTCTCTTCTGTTTCCTTTTGTACTACTGTCTGTTACAAAGAATTTAGCATTTTGTTGTAGGTCCTTAGGAAATGGCTAGCCTATAGTGCCTATGTCTAGAGATGATAAGTTTTGATTTTATGTGATGTCATCCCATGGATTCTGTAGTTTTGTTTTGCAGATATGTATGTTATTATTGTATCTACCTCTAAGGGATAAATCTAGTGTTAGTTTATGATAAAACTACCACCAAAATGTTCCCTTTACAGACTACCTGTTACCTGTTTGAGATTGTGGCTTGTGGTTGTGTTTTCACATTTGATCGAGTTGTCTAACATATCACAATTTGAGCCATGTACCATCAACCAACCCAGCAGGAGATATTATACTAGCATAATTGGCTCATTTACTTATCTATGATTAAGAATGAAAAAGCATTTATAGTAAGGACCTTTTGTAACTTTTAATATATAAATTATTTTGTGAATTTTTGAATTGCTAATTGTTCTTAAAGATCTGTAATATGACAATTTGCATGTTTTTTAATGTCAATAACCTGAGAGTTAGTAAGTGAGCTTCTGATATGTGCACTGTGGAAACAAGTAATTATTATGGTATCTGAATATCCGTATTTTGGTGTTACCTCTTTTTGATCTTATGATCCCTCCTGGTCTATTATAAGAATGTCTATCCAACATAAGTAGCAGTATGTATGTGGGTATAGTAGTCTTAGATTTTGGAGGAACTCTTTTTCTAGTTTTCTTCAGCGGGCTTGTCTTCAGTTTTAAAAACATAATCACTTTTGACTCTGGAGTTCCCCTGGGGCTCTGGGTGAGTGAGTTTCCTCTGAGCTTTACTTTGGACATATATTATGGGATTTTTTAGGCATGATCATTGTTATAAAAGGCACAAATCAGGCGCTTGTCAAAGTGAGCTGTGCCAAAATCCGCTTAGCCTCATGCGAGGCAGTTGTGTCTATGCACTAGCCATGTGTGCCTAGCCACAACAATTGTGTCAGCTTGATTGAGTCGTTTGGGAAAATCTTTCTGATCATATGCCCTCGCAGGGATCTTGGCTTCTTATTTTGGGCGTTTGATACAAGCAGATGCAAGAAGTTGCTGGAGAACGTGGAGGTTATCTTCATGGGCGAGGCGGTATCATCTTCTTTCAAGCCTTCCCTACCTTGTTCTATACATGTTAATGACGTTGCACAGAAAATTCCCTTTGCACTTACTGATTGAAATGTGTTTTGAGTGTAATTTGTGCAGCTTTGGATAGTGATGACCTTCTCTATCTCAAGGAGCAGATGGAAGCTGAGGAAGATGCAGAACGCTTACTTCGCCATACTGAGAAACGGGCGTTTGCTGCTTTTAAGATATCCTTTCTCCAATTTGGCAATATCTTAACGGGCAATAATTGATGCATGGCTAGTCCTTTCTTTGCACGTTGAATATAGTTAACACATACTTAGTTTAAATGATGGAAACATGCTTATAAGATCTTTGTGAGGCCTAGCAGGCTGAAATGTTCTATTTTCTGGATGCTATATTGCTGAGTTTTAATATTAAAGATTGATTGCTAACTTGATTTAGGATAGCTACAAGCTTTTATTGGTAGATTTTCCTGGTACAGACAACTAGATTGTATGTCTGGCAGAAAAGTTTGTGGTATACTGATTTCTTTAGTAGCCTAGTAGGCTAGAGGTAAAGGAAGGTGTGTTCCCATCATGTTGTACACTTTCCTGACATTGTCCAATATCCATTCAACTGCCGTGGTAAAGATTTTGGTTTGGTATGTCCATGCAACAGACTGATGAGTACTTATCTTATCTTGGTTTAGTATGTCCTTGCAATGGGCTAATGCTTACTTATCTTATTTTGATTTTATATATTTTGCGATCACTCATGCGGTCCTCCTGCGCTTGGCCCCCTTAACTATATTCATCACAGAGCTGCAAGTGTGGCTGATGCATCGCCTCCGGTGACTCCCTTGGCGCTTCGTGTTGAGCCCAAGCCCAAGAGTGGGATAAGGTACATCCTTCTACATATTATGGGGTGAAACTATATTCCAAATAAATGAATAATATAAGCATTGAAATCATCATTCCAAACTTGCTGAGCTTAGTCAACTAGAGCACAGTTTTAATGGACCTAGCCATTCTAAGTGGACATGGGAGGTACTTTTTGCAAGTCACCCCTTAATGTACAACATTTTGTAACGTTAGTAAAGTGTAGATTAAGGTTAGATGTTAAAAAGGCATTTGATCTATATAGTTAGTGGAAGTGATACATGAAGTCATGAACAATGCCTCACCTGTCAATAAGAATCAATATTTTTTGTTGGTCTTTATTGTTATCTAATCTATCATCGGATGGTTTCTTTCAGGCAACAAATCTTACTTAAGAAAGTTGTGGAAATCAAACCGAAAAGGCAGAAGGTTTCGAACCAACCTGCTGATGGTAATGTGTCTATTACCGCCTCTCCAGATAACTCAGCAACTTCAACAACTAACAACAATCAGTCAAAGGCATCCATTCAACAAGCGGATGAAACAAGAGTAAAGAAAAGTGAAGTTGAAGACGCAACCAAGGCGAACAACCCTGCTAAAACCCTTCTGGGGCTAGCTTATGAAAGTTCAGACAGTGAAGAGTAATAAAGTTTTTCCAAATATGCTGTGGTATGTAGCCTAGGCACTAATACTGTACAACTTTGCTCTTTTTTGTGCCTGAGACATCTAGTTCAAGTAGACTTATTTACTGGCAGAAACTATACTACGGTGCTCCTCTTTGCTCTGTATTGGCTACTGACAATCTGATTATTACAATATGTGAACTTTTTTCTGAGGTTACTGATAATGCTGGTCATTATTTTTCTCGGCTGAAATTATTCTTAGCCATTATAGGATCATAATCAGTTGCAAGAAATTCCGAGATCACAGACAAGTATGAAACCATTTAAAACCTCACAAGATATTACCTACCAATACGATTATATATTAACCAAGTATCAATGTTGGATTGCATATTCCAAGCAACTGTCAAATAAAACCCTGTTCAAATGAAACCAGGTATGATGTTGGATTGCATTACATCCATAGATCAGAAGACTAGTTAGAACATAGTCCTATAATTAGCCAAGCTAAACCGAAGAGGCCCGATATAGACAGCGACTGCCGACCGACCCTTGCTAGCTTGTTCGAGGTAGCACTCTCCACTTCAAGAAAAAGAAGAGGAAGAATAAGTTAGCAAGGAAATAAGAATGTAAAATTGTATGCAAATCTCAGCAGCAATGCAAAAGCAGTTATAACATGATGTACCCACCTAATTTTTCCAGTACTTGGAAATGAAGGATTGAGCATGATACGGATACTTCTTCCTGACCAAGTTCTCGATGCACTTCTTGTACGAGAAGTCGTTCCTCCGGCCATCACTCGACACCACGTACAGACACCGAGTATCCTGATACCTGCTGTGCTTCGACACCTACGATCACACGAGACATGCAAGCAAAATCATGTCACCTAATCCATCACACGAATGAAAATACATCATCGACGTCAAAGGGTTCGGTTCATACCATGATGTGATCGATTCCACATCCCCGTTTGGCATCTCTTTCGGGATGGTACGCGAGCACATTCTGCACTATGAACCTTTGATCTTCTCCGCAGATCGGCTGCCCATCAGCGTACCTAAGAAAACAAACCATCCATTTTTACTCATTGCACAAGAGGGAATTCTCACAACCAGTACACTAAGAGGATGAAATGAATGATACTTACCCTTCTTGGTGCATGATTCTTCTAACAGACTTCAATATAGGCTCCACTTCAGAGAGAATGTTCTGCTCTTCAGGACTATAGTCTGGGCCACGAGCCCTCGGAGGCCGATTATGACTGTTGTTCCTCGCTCCCCTCGCATGCGACGAGCAGCCTCGTACGAAATCCGAGCCCCTCTTCATCCATCCGCTTTCTTGACCCGGTCCCCAAGAAGATTGGGCCCCTCTCCCTCTACCACGACCACGACCAAGAACACCACGTCCTCTTCCATGAGCAGCCATTGTGACACCTCTACCACTGCCCCTGCCCCTACCCCTACCCCTGCCTCTCCCACGCGAGCTTGGTCTCAGCTCGTCAGGCGAAAACCAGCCCGAAAGATCTTCACGCTGGTTCATGCTCAAACCAGGAGGACCTCCATAGACAACTTCAATTGGAGTGTAAGTTTCATTATTGTCCTCATTTGGACCACTCCACCCTTGTGATCTTGGATTTAGAGGGAGCTCAGGTACAGACGACGACGCTCCAGGATTTCTCCTCTTAGACACCTGACCAGCTCTAAAACTCGGCCCATGGGACTGAGAGTTCCGGGCAAGACCGGTCCTAGAAGCTTGTTTCTTGACACTACTAGTCTGCCAAGCATCATACGTGAGGATCTGCACTTCATCCTCTTCAAATACAGCCTTAGAGTTCTTGGGAGATGGGCACTCTGTCGCATTTACATCCTCATTTTCCAATTTGTCTATGTCATCTCCTAAACAGCCATTACGACCTTCTTCTTCTTCTTCTTCAGCTTGTGGACTTACCAGCTGTAGGAAGTCATAGACATCAATACTCTCCTTCTCTAATGGAGCCTGACAAAAGAAAGGAAATTTTTATGTTTATAGCACTAGCTAGATATCAGTGTAGTATATCAATCTATCATAAAAGGGTACCTCTTTCTCAACATTCCAAAGTATGTCAACTCTTGCACCCGTACCGACAGCAACGGGCTTCCCCCAACAGCACGATCCAACGACACTGGATAAGGAGTCTAGACGGCACTTCTCAGCCGCCCTCTCAAAGCACTTTTTCGGGGTCTGTTTATACATGATCAAAATGAGTGAGCTTCCACTTTTCAGCACAGAAAATGAGCCTCATGTATGTAGGACTACAAACTGAAAATCTAGAAGATGGTCATACGTGTAGGGTGGCTTCGGTAAAAGGGGCGTGGACACCTGAAGTAGAGTACATAGCCTTGATGCCACCGCTGTTGAAACCGATAAGATCGCCTGTGGAGGTCATGCTGCTTCCCAGAAGAAGAAGATGCTCCTTTAGAACACCTTTGGCCACCATTTCCACTGATGTGGAGAGTCTCTACAAAATTTGGCAAGTTCATAAAAGACAGCTGTAAGAAAACAAGGAAAGACCAACCAAGTAGCCAACATCTGTTGCATACATTGCATTACAAACAAAGTAAATTCTACTTAGAGTGACAGTGGCACTTGAACTTTAACAAGAAAGCTGGAATTCACCTGAACTGCTTGATCAAAAGCACATGAGATCCCAAGAGCTTGCTGTATCTGTTTTACAGAATATGGAATCGTCCGTCGAGTGTCAATCAAATGTAAAACAGGAAGGCAGCAATCCAAGGCAGTCCTATAGGCATCACCACTCCTTTTCACTGCTTTTCTGTCGACGACAACCTCAACCGCCACCTCACCCATCTGACAGTCACTGGATTTTCCAATCCAGGTACTTGTGTCTGGATTGACCCAGATTATTTTTACTGTAGAAATCCTTGGATCACCTGAACATTTCATGCCAACAAGATCTTATTACCTCATTGAAATTCATTCTATAGAACGTTGCTTGCAGCTCAAAAGAAAGAGACTGGTGTATTAAAGCTGAATCAGCTGGAGATGATAATCACAATTGTTAAAATCTCCAGTCTGTAGAAGTTTCATGATGAGTTGATAACAACCTTTTATAATTGTGCCCATGAGAACAGGGAAGATAACATCAGCCATGAAACGGGATGCTTTGTCTAAGTGAATATCGCCAATGTCTTTCCAGAAGAACTTCAAGCATTGCATACCAGAAGCAGAGCAGTTGTTTGTATGACTGAACAGGCAACATTCGCTGCCGAAAAAGTTGAGTTACATATAAGATACCATGACTTTTAGGAGTTACAAAGATATCATAATTTTAGACAAGCAATATATAGCATGCAATTGAATACACTGAAATGCAGCAGAACAAGGTGTGAATTGTCAAGGTGTATAATTTGAACAGATAAATCATAAGGATAGTGCTTTCAAGTTTGCCAATTTGCTTTCCAAGCCAAAAATATAGCAGGGATCAACAGAGGTTGAGCAAGGCAATACTTGTCGGAATCCGGTGGGCCCGATACCGGAGAGATGATGACGGAGGGGGGGACCGTCGTGCGCACATGCGCGAATTGGCAATAGGAGGAGTAACCCATGTACTTATATGGTAGGCTGATTAGCTTAGGAATCCCGATGTGGGATAGGGTTCCCAACACACCCTCTCAAGTGGCAACTGGCCTGGCCCAGTTGGCACTTGACAAGACAAGACAACAACGGGGGGGACAACCTGGCCCGAAACCCGATCAAACCCAGGAGACCCATGAACGAACAAGGCTCTGATACCATGTCGGAATCCGGTGGGCCCGATACCGGAGAGATGATGACGGAGGGGGGGACCGTCGTGCGCACATGCACGAATGGGCCTGACCACATAAGCCCATGGGGTTCCATCCTAAAACCAATTGGCAATAGGAGGAGTAACCATGTACTTATATGGTAGGCTGTTTAGCTTAGGAGTCCCGAATGTGGGATAGGGTTCCCAACAATACTAACCATAATTTCATACAAGTTACAGAAACACCGAGTAGTTGACTACAATAGGACTCATCTTTCATATTGAGAAAAAAAAAAAAGAGACCTTATAATGTATACTACAGAACTAAAAGATGCCAATACGTGTAAGATCCAAACTGGAGCAGGAAAAGTATATCTTGAAGAGGGAAAAAGCAAAACAAAAGAGAGGGCTAGGTGCACAAGAGCAAGGGAATTATATTGCCTAGGTCCAAGATGAGAAGAAAGAGGCCTAGCACAGAGAATGTAAAGGTCAGTTAAGCCAATTGAAACAGGTTCCTCCACTCTATGACATGTTTCAGACCTTATATATCAGGTGACCTTAAATTTAGAATATTGCTTGTAATAAAACATCAAATTGAAAAGTATGCTACAGATTAACAATCTACAACGTAAGAAATGAAATGAAATGATGTTAATTACATATTCAAACATCAAAAGGTGCATAATGGTGGTTAGCAAATTGTGGAATGCAAATGACTGAAGTATGTAAGATAAAAGCAGAGAGACAAACCCAAATAATCAAACAGAAGAAAAAATATAGGAAATTGATCCCCATGGGAATATTGATAGCAAGCAAGGAGATGAACACAATTCAAACAGGTTCTAAGTCAAAGCTTCTTATATATACCTGACAGACAAAATAAAATATGTGTATATGCATGACTGATGTGAAATGCGTTAAAAACAAACCTGACAGACAAAAGTAATCTTCGGAAAAGAGCAAACTTCTTCGACTTCCGAAAGGGTTTAACTTCATCTTCGCATTTACCAAGAATATCACTCATGCTTATATTTGAGTTGTCCAAGAACTCCTATACAAAGTATCCACTTAGAATTTCGTCGTAGCAAACTACCAAATAATATCAATATATTCAGAAAAAAATGGAGTACACACCTTGCTAAGATGGATATGGCCAACAAGTCCATTGCCTAGTTCATCGCTTTCAGACGTAACCGACGAATTCTTGTACCTATTAGCAGATTAACCAACAGCATTACATTCTTTTGTTTGTTTTTTTCTTTCAAGACCATAACATAGCATTCCAAGACACTTAAACATGTGAGAAGAGTTCAGTAAGAGAGCAGTAGGAAAGATGACCAACAGTTTTCAGAGATTGAAAACCTTGTAGACAGGTAACAGATTGTAGGAAGTTAAAACACGTCTAATTCAAAACAGGACTCGGTTTCTAAGAAACAACAAGAGAGATCTTTGAAGCAACTAGCATACTATCTAGAGCTGTAAATGCTGAACTTACTCAATCAAGAATTCTACTGCAGCTTCCCTAAGGCTAACTTTCTTCAACAGGTTCTTCACAGAACATGATGCATTCTCTCTGCAAAACTTTCTACCACATTCACAGCTATTCAAATATAGTATGACTCGACGGTCTGTCTCATCATTCTTGAACTTAACACTAGAGAACAGTATTTCCTGCAGAGGGAGGCAAGAGAAAGAGATAAGTAAAGAATGACAGAGGATATGAGTACAATGCAAACTTCATTGCTTAAGAAACAAGATTTCAAACTTATTACCTTCATTGTATCCCAGGAAGAGTTACTACTCGGAGACGAATCAAGAACAGCCTTATAAGCAGGATTCGACATGGCGGTTGCTGCTAAAACACCAACAGGTTCCCCTGGAGGGAACAACATCTGAGATTTTTCACCTTGCACCCCATATTCAAACTGAATGATAGAGTCACTGCTGACATTCCTGACGGTGCCGTCATAACATATGACAACGTCTCGAAGAATGGCCATGAGATTCTTAAACAAAGTCCCTGGCTCAGTCAACCCTCTTGAAGAACGGATTATGACCTCCCTACTAGCAGTGGAATGAACTAGCTCCTCATAGGGTCTAATCCCTGGAAAAAGCCACTCTTTACCAGACCAAATTCCTCACATGGGAACTCATCACGGTATGGATACTTCTGATGGAAAAGCTGAGCTATGTCATCAACCAAAGTCTTAGAATAGAGCTTTCCCCGATCATACAGCTGTATACCAAGAAATCCTACCTGCTGTACAATTTTGTTCATAGCTGACTCACTCCTAGAGTCTATCAAACTTCCAAGAGATGATGATGTAAGAGTGAATGCCTTCACGGGTCTTTTTAATTGCCGAAGGTCGCTCTCAATTTGCTGCTCAATCAACTCATTGTAGGAGGACTTAAGTTGAAACATCAATGCTGAAATATCTTGAATCTGCCCCTGGATGTCCTCAAGCAATCCAGGGCGAATGATGAAATCTTCCAAGGAAACAGTGTGACCCTCAGAATACAAGTTTTCCATCAGCAAGGGTAGTAATGAGTCAAAGAAATGAAGAGCTTCTTCAGACCCCTTCTCGAACACTATAGACGTGACTATCTCATCTAGCATGGACTGCATCACATCCCTATTGAATTCTACCTTGAGAAGCTCGCTTCTCCGGATCAGATGCCGATCTCCAATGCAATGAAACTGAGCAGGAAAAGTGGTCTGAAGTATTTGTAAAGCAGTCCAGGAAGAAGCAGAGACTAATCCAGTTTGCAATGCAGGTGGTGGCAATGGATGCCTAGAAAACATACTCAACTGCTGTGCCGATAGTTGGTCGAAGAAATACTGCTTGAACATCTTCTTTAAAGACAGCAGAGCATCAGTAGACAGCTGCAAGTTCAAGTTACCAGTATGTGAGCTCAGCAACTGCTTGTCTACTGAGAACAGCTCCAAAACCTCAGCTCTAGCAGCTAGTGATTGAGGATAGAATACGTGGACACAATCGCCATCGAAGTCTGCACCCAAAGGCCCACACATGAGAGGGTTGATCTTCACAGTGTGATCCTCATGGGTATACACACGCAATGCCTGCAGCGAGTGTTTATGTGTCGTCGGAGGCCGGTTAATAAATACAATGTCCCCATCCATGATTCTTCGGTGTACGACCTGGCCTGGCTTGAGTAAAGTGTGCCCCTTGGATCCCTCCTTGAGAGAATAAGTTGAAACACCATCTCTGAAGGAAAGGCAAAGCTGTTTGTCTACTAAGGATTGCAAGAATTTGATATTGTGGGCGTTTACTTTTTCATCCAAGGTGATCCTCTGTGCAATCTCTGATGGCAGCCCAATCTCATTCACCCTTTTGTAAGTTTCACCAGTAACTACACTGCGAGATGAAGATCCTGATCCTTTGCTGATGAAAAGTGTCTTCATTTTCTCAAGCCAAGCCCTTGGAGCAGTCTTTCTTGCCTCTTTGATCGACCCATAAGGTTTGCCCACTTCATTTGATGCCTTTTGATAGACAAAGGAAATAGACAGTAGCCATGAACAAATAAGAATTGGATGCAAAGAAAGGAAAGAGGACAGTACATTATACTGTGAAACAACAATGTATACAAATAAGTTAGCTAGTCATACCGTCCCGATTCCCCTGACTTGAAGATACTGTGAAACTGCCACTTGCAGTTCATTTGTCACCACTTCATCAGATTCAAACGTCTGTTCAGTGGAGCTTGTACTCTTAATTATCTCAATTTGCTTCAGCACCTTCTTCAACATTGTGGAAGCTACATCCTGTAACACAAGATGTGACAAGCATCAGTATCACATATCAAAAATACATTCTAGTAAAGCTAGCATCACATTCAATCTTAAAAGTGAGAATTCAGAGCATTAAGACAGAAACATGGATGAGAACTAAGCTAGAGTCAGGAGTATGAATGTGACTCACACTGGACATTATACAAACCCCATCTGAGACATCAGGGACTGACAAACAATTTGGAGGAACGGGTAAAGAGCGCATTATGTATCCCTCCTGAGGGAAATGACCTTTCTTAGCAAGCTTCTTCTTTGTCTGATCAGGCAATTCTTCCCAGATAGCAAGCACCTGACAGCATATGGTCATGCATCAGAAAACAGGTTACCACAAAGCATTGTTTTGGGTCAGGGTCTAGCCCAAAACTTCAGGAATGGAAAAAAGAGTTTTAACAAAAGCCAAACAAAATTTGACAATGGCAATCTTTTTAAAAGTTGGATGATAAGCGGATATCGTTGTACACTTGTACACATCTTTTGACATTAGGCTAACTAGAATGACAGTCAATCTGCAGACAGCATTAACCAAGGGTGTATGTTTTCCAAGTTATTCTTTAACGTGTAGTTTCATTCAAATTCAAATACAATAGCTGGTTTTCTTTTAAAACCTATAAACAAGGGAGCTCATATAAACAACAACATAGTTCAAATTTCAGTGTTAGGCACACCGGAGCTAGCTGAAAGTGCAATGTAAATGATGCCAGAACTGAAAGTTTATGAAGCAATGTTCTTGAATCCACTAGCATTTTCTTGAAGCCTTAATGTAAGAACATGCTGATTGCTGAGGATGGAGATTCTGATAATCCTAAATTATTACTTGGACAGCCCAGAAGATAGAGAAAAAGGTGAGAACATACCTCTGATGGAAGCAATGTTCTTGAAGGACCTCCCTTGTAACTGTATCCATATTTTTCCAGAAACTTCCAAATTCCATTTGAAAAACTAGACCTGCTTGGTAGTTTGAGTTGTATGAAGCATGCGCCATTTGCCGTCTTCCTGTCCTTGACTGTAATACGAGAGGTCTCCTGCAGCATGAATTCAAGATCACCATAGCATACATCATTTCCCTTTCTCCAGATATATAGAATTAGATCCAATAACCAAAAAACAGTTTCACATAAACATTCAGTTTACCTCGCAACATGCGAACAGTTGTTCCAGCCCGCCGTTATTCTTTGTTGACAACTAAAAGAAAAAGATAATATATGAAGAATTGGATGTATAATAGGTGAAAATAAGAAATTAAGTAGAGAAGGCAGCTTTAGAGTGAAGAAGAAAGAAATGATCAATTCGACAGTAACTCTATAATACTATATATATAGCTATTCAAAACAGAACATAGCCCTTGATTCTAGACAAATGTCAATATCAAGCACTTCATTAATCACCTTTATTGAACATTTGAGCTATTTTGTTACCATCTAAGGATGTACTCACAGCAACTGTAAACTGATCCTACAAAAATATTACTACATTGATTCTCTGAGTACAGGCATCCTAGTATAAGCCCATTACCTAGTTGACTTCTCTGAATCAACTTCAATCAATACAATGATACTACAGCAAACTACAGAATTTAAATTGCCAACAAAGTGTTAACAAAATCTTTCTTCAAAAATGTACATGATAATATCTAATGGCTGAAAAGTGAAGGGGCAACAACACGGTCAGCAGAAAATATTCTTGTGGTCCTAAGGTATTATAAATTGCATCTAGGATGTGAGGATCCAAGACATAATGATATACCTTATTGCCTTTAAACTTCAGACATGCAGCTTAGCATCTGCCTCAGCTCAACAACATGGCAAGGATGGTATATGGGAACAGGAAGTTCAATTAATCCAAAATGACCTGAATATAACAAACTTTTCATTACAAACAAGATTTTTCCAAATCTATATCAAATTTATCTCGCAAATAGAAATATTTAACAGCAACTGGAATTTATGAAGTGACAAAAAAGGAAGCTTGGTAGCGTTACATACCTTCACACTGTTGTATTTCAGAAGCACCACATGACTCGCACTTTCCCGTTTCCAAGGGAAGACCAAGGAAAGGATTTGCAAGCTGACTAGCATGGGTAATAGGACACTCATTCATGGATGATGTACTCTGCACAGATGTAGATCTAGTGTAAGATAATGTGACACTTGAACTTCTAGATAAAAGGAAAAAAAGCCAGTCGATCTTGTATAATGTGCTACGAGTTAACAGACTGAATACAGATTTTAGTCCTAATACTGGCACTCTCAACACTGTCTAGCTGTCAAGACATATAATTACACAGTATTCATAAACGTCAATGTAGCACTTAACACTTTCACATGAATGCTCCACTGTTTTTTCTCTCAAACTACAAAGGTACATACTATGATACTCTGTTAGTATAAACTTAGTTTAAGAATATGATTTTAAAGTTATATTAATTATCATATGTTTTATTTGCTGATGTACTAGAAGTTAATTAGTGCAGTCACGTGTTTCTAAGTTTAGTCCATAAGTCAGTTGCTAAACTGACGTCTTTGTTAGTTGATAAAACTGCCAACAGAAAGTAGTTACTAGGCAGTTACATAGTAGTTATATTGGTCTATATACAAAAACGTGTAAACAAGGAAGCAAAGTGGTAATTGCTTTCTCTGTTTTTTGTTCAAATACAAAATAGCGTATTTTTGGACAGCAGGCCTCTGTGTTTATGCAGTTTGTGTATGCTTGATGTTGTAAAACCAGGGCATAATTTCTTCAGATACCACAAATTTTGTTTCACATTTTTCTGTTTCCACAGGATGCTAAGAACCTATAAATTTGTAAGAACTTCAAAAAAGAAACCACATTATTCAAGCAAATACCTAAACTGGATTCCTTGTTTCTTCCTTATTTAGGCTGTGTTTATGAAGGGAGATATCCTAACTAATTAACGTGATTAAGTAGCTAGCTTATGGATATAGGCTAGAAGTAACTTATGAAAAGCCTCTAGCTTTCAATTTATAAGCTATAAGCTTCAGAGGAACATATGATATTTGGGCTTTGCAAATCAGATTTTTTATGCACTATTTCAAGGTCAAAGTTGGATCTAGCTCAGATTATGGAAACATCAAAAGCAGGCTTGAAAAAATCGAAGCTTTTTAAAGAGGGTTCTTGAGACATGCATATCGCCAAGAACACAAACAACATCGTTAGAGGGTTAGGTTACCATGACAAATGAGTAGGGAAACAAAAACAAAAAACACTCTCTGCACAAGTGAAGTATGCAAAATAACATGAAAACGTTTTCATGGCAATGAATCAGGCAAAAAAGAGCAGGAGAAATGCTCACAACTTCTGCATGAGTTGCCAAGGAAAACTTAACCCCTGTAATCTCCCCGTAAGAGACTTCGGTGATCTCCTCCATTTCCCTAAAATAACAAGCAAGTATCAACACATTGTTCAAAAACTGCAGATCAAGAACGAAAAACAGCAAATCTCAAGAAACTATTGTTCACCCTTTCTTCCGAAAACAAAAAGCTCAAATGTGGAGAAAAATTAGTTTGAAACCCACCACAAAGTTGGCACCTTTTCACCCTCACAAACCCAGATCACCAAAATTCTTAAATGATGCTAGCTTTTTGTTCCATATCATGAACGAAATTAAAACAGCTCCTCAGGCAGAGAAAAACAGCAAATCATAAGAATCTCTCGTTTACCCTTTCTTCAGAAAACAAAAATCTAAAGTGGGGAGAAGAAATTGTTTGAAACCCACCAAAAAGGTAGCACCTTTGCACACAAACCCAACTCACCTCTATAGAAAGCACTGATCTTGTTTTGAATTCGTCCGAGCAAAGAAAGAACTGAAGTTTTTTTTGAAACTTTTTCCTACATGATCCCAAACCAGAGGCTGGAGCAAGGTTTGGAAAGTGGAGAAATGGTCCTCTTGTCTTGAAATCGGAATGGCAAACAATGATTGTAGACAGAGTATATATAGAGAAGGGCAGAGACGAGGATCGGGTGCCACGTGTAAGGCAGCCCTTGTCCTGACCGTTGGGGTGAGAATCTGTCCGTACTCATGCATTTGTTCTGCAAATCTTTTTGCAGTGTCCTTTTATTCTTCAATTTATTTCAATCATTTCTTCCCCCCATTCGTTCATTCATTAGCCGAGGAGTACTGGTAGCATAATCTGATTTTTTGGAAAATGAAATTTGTACCCTTTGCGGGCCTACATTTTTGCATGTGAGCGAACCCATAAATTGTTATGATAGCTCTGTTTTTTTTCCATGGAGGGAAGGAATAATACACTGAATTGATTACCTTGGCTAAACTTGTGGTACAAGCATAAATTAAAGCAACTAGTGCTCAGGCAGTCAGGCTTGATTTGATAGAGTTAGTAAAAAGTATACTTTTCGAACAAAAAACATAAAAGTAAAAAGTATACTCGTTTATGAAAACAATTTTGAATGCCTCAGTTCTCAAGCATAGGTTTTCATGCTGTTAGGCTTTTGAATGAATGGTTTGGAATCTTTTGATCCGGGAAGGAACCGAAGTGTGGAACCAAGTTCTAGTGCAAAGAAACTATGGCATGATTAGATAAATTTGAATTCTTGTTTGGCTAGATGTTAGGAACTGAGTTTTTTTTTTTTTGTTGAGGGCACTGCCCATAAGAGTCGAAACGGTGACCTCTGGGTACTACCCTTCGAGGCTTAACCACTCGACTAGATGCCCGAAGGTTGTTAGGAACTGAGTTAGGATTTAAGTTTTGTATCAACCTAACAACTAGAGTCCTATAATCTTGATTTTACTACATTCGTCTTATGTGTATACTATCAACCTAACAACTAAAGTATAAACTTCTTTCTTCTTTTTTTGGGCCCAGCTTCTTTCTTCTTCCGTGTACACAAAATTTACTACGGAGTACATTCATCTTTTGTTCATTTATACTTCTAATAATTATGTTTATCATAATTATTATATTTTTTCATATGTGTTTCCACTAATAAAATTCAGTTGCTAGGGTAATATAAGAGAATAGATATGGTGGTTTTGTAATTTTATAGAGATAATGAGGGTAATATATAAGATTGAACAAGGACAATTTTATAAGAAAAAATGATAAAGGTGTAGAGGGAAAGGAATTAATATCCTGATTACCTTGGCTAAACTTGCGGTACAAGCTTCAATTAAAGCAACTACTATGGTGCTCGGGCTTGCACTACATGTTTCTATGGGGAAGGAATTAGCTAGTATCCTCATTTGATAGAGTTCGTAAACATTATTATAATAACAACTACCACATTTTTCCACGCCTTGCGCGGATTTTGTTCAAATTTTAATTTATTTTTGTTTGGAAAAAAAAGCCATTTAACATACTTACTTAATGTACATATATCAGTATATTACATATGTGTGTAAATACTATTATATATATTCATTAATCATAGATATATGTATGCTAAGTACATAGGAATAATAAGATAGGATAAGATATCCATTTTTAAACTAAAATCCTATAAGAAAATCGCAAATCATTTTTTTTTAAAAAATAAATTCTTCAATTAATATAATTAGCTTATAAATTTTCTAGCCATAGCATAAAAATAGTTGATATAATAACTAATATATATTTTTGATAAGTTCTAGATTTCACGGTAAAAGAATCATAATAAAATAAATATTTAATTTGGAAATCGTTGTTCGATAATGTATATCCCAATTTGGATACAAATTTCCACTTTAGTTATTTTAAAATTTTCCAAGCATAGATTTAGAAAAAAAAAATACAAACTTAGTATTTATGAAATTGAAATCGGGTCAAAATTTTACAAATAAACCATATAGATTTATTCTAACATAATATTATACCAAATTCATCAAGTATATATACATCGATCTTACGGAAACAAATTCACTATAGCCATTATATATTTTTTAAATGTAAATTTTATAGAAATAAATAAGATTAATGTTAAATGTTAAAGATTACTTTAACACTCTCAGCCAAATTCATTAGATTATTCTCAGAAACATACTCCACAATTAAACTTTTTTTAAAATGCAAATCAAATCTGAATTTTAAAACTGTATTAAAATCTAATGCTAAAGTTGCACTAACATCAAGATTGTTAGTGAATTGAATACTCCACATTTATTAAAAGTAAAACGATTTTTCTATAATGTGCCCTTAGGGCACACTATAAGCAGCTATTAACGGAAAGATTTACCAAATCTTGAATTTTGGGTTTTTTTTTTGACTTTTTTGTGACGGTTCAGTATTTTCATTGTAGGGTTTTAGTTTCTATTTATTTAGTACGCAAAGACACGACTAAAATCAAGATTGTTAGTGAATTAAATACTCCATATTTATTAAAATGATACGTAAATATTAATATCCATACACTAAAAAATATTAGAGTAAAAGTTTTAAACAAATTTCAATAATAATCATAGTCTTATTAATATTTTATTTAATAGATTAAGTGAAAACAATCTATGAATAAGTTTTTTATTGAGAACTTATTGCTCTTGAGAACTTATTTAACAATCTTGATCTTAGTCGTGTATAAATATTAATATTTTTAATTTTAATATGTGGAGTGTTCAATTCACTAACAATCTTGATGTTAGTGTAGCTTTACCATTAGATTTAATACAATAAAAAAATTCAGATTTGATTTGCATGTTAAAAAAATGTTTAACTGCGGAGTATTTTTATGAGAATAATCTAATGAATTTGGCCGAGAGTGTTATAGTAATATTTAACATTTAACATTTAATCTTATTTATTTTCTATGAAATTTACATTTAAAAAATTTATATAATGGCTATAGTGAAGATTTGTTTCCGTAAGATCGACGTATATATACTTGATGAATTCGGTATAATATTATGTTAGAATAAATCTATATGATTTATTTGTGAAATATTGACCCGATTTCAATTTCATAAATACTAAGTTTGTATTTTTTCTAAATCTACACTTGGAAAATTTTAAAATAACTAAAATGGAAACTTGTATCCAAATTGGGATATACATTATTGAACAACAATTTCCAAATTAAATATTTATTTTATTATGATTCTTTTACCGTCAAATCTATAAATTATCAAATTTATATATTAGTTATTATATCAATTATGTATATGCTATTGCTAGAAAATTTATAAGCTAATGATATTAATTGAAGAAGTTATTTATTTATAAGCTAATGTATTGCTTGGGCTCACCTAGAGCATCTACACCCGAAACCTTATGGTACGTGTTAGAAGTCCTTAGGATTTGAACTTGACACCTCATCGTCTATACACTAAATAGAAAGCTAGAATAAACCACCGGGCTTGCTGCAACGTACCACAGTCCACCATCACATCCGTGCTTGTGATGGTGCTCAACTAGTGAGCTAATGCGTCAATTGCATTCTAGTTAACTTCTAATTGGTTTGCTTTAGTCTTTTTTTTTTTTTTGCGCTTGCTTTAGTCTTTTTTGGATCAAATGAAAAAACTAAACGTATTAGTTAAGATCGACTTGCCATTATACGCGAGATGACATTGCCCATCTACACATGCAGGCACATCAATGATTTAAGTCCAAACATGCCTTCAAATTTGTGACATAGAAATTCAACTCTTTTCACATAACGAGACAGGCCGACGAGTTGCTCGGCTCCCATATATCTCCGCTCCTCTTCAAGATTTACACAACCGCCGAGTCAACCCGAATCGCTGACCGTCTCTCCGAAGTCTAAACCCCCTCCCGAACCATGTCCTCTCCGTCGGAAGAGCCCGATTCGCATAATCGGATCTCCGCCGAGGAGCCCAAGCTCGAGCAATGCCAAGAAGCCTCCGCCGCGCCTTCCGACGACTCGGCTCAGCCAACCGGCGCCGTTGAAGTAGAGTCCGAACAGGCCTCATTTCCCGGCGAGGAAGGAGGAGAAGTTCCAAGGCGCGAACACTCCGAATCCGGATCCGCTCTTGCTCGATCCGTTGAAGAATCTCCTGCTGTTGTTGAAGAAGAGGCAGATTCGAAGCTTCCGGAATCTGAGGCCGCTGATAATGGCGCTCCGGATACGGAGGTTGAGGAGACGGATCCGGTGGAGTCGAGGAAGGAGCGAGGAAGCAAGACGTTTACTATGAGGGACTTATTGAGCGGGTTGAGGAACGATCCAGGCCAGAGCTCTAACGAAGATTCTGGCGCCGATGGAAACAGGTTCTGGTTCTCACTTGCTGAATTTCAAATTTGAAACATTCGATTGCTGGTGGTGTGTTTTGAACGGAAATTGGAGGATCTACGTTAGTTGCGATCGACTAGGAGATTTCAATTTTGTGTTCGAATTACTGAATTAGTCGCGATCCAGTTTGATCTGGCTGGCAAATTAGCTAGCCAGTATAACTCTTGCTGGTGTGTTTTTGTGTTGGTTCAAGCATGTTAGAAATGAACTGAAATTGGAGGATCTACATTAGTTGCGATCGAGTAGGATATTTCAATTTTGTGTTCGAATTACTGAATTAGTCGCGATCCAGTTTGATCTGACTGGCGAATTGGCTAGGCAGTGTAGCTCTTGTTGGCGTTTCTAAATTATGAGGTGATTAGAGGATCTAGAGTGCTCGGTATGTTTCTTGGTACATGACTGTGAAACCTTGAAATTGCAGTCAAAGCAGCTCTCAGCAGCCTCAGATTCTTTATCCGGACAGCGCTACTGCTCAGTTGATCAATAGCATTACAGGTGTTGATGACCAAGGTCGGCCTCGCCAGCGCATTCTGGCTTTTGCTGCTAAGCGGTATGCCTTCCTACTGTATAAGTGTTGAAACCTTTGATTTTTGTTTTCCTTGTCCAGATTCAAGTTTCATATAAATGTATAGCTTAGAGTTGGAGTAAAACTATTTGTGATGTCTCAGATGGGCAGCATATATGCAAGATCCCATAAACTGTTGAACAGTATGTTAAAAATTGAGGCAATCAAGACATTGAAGTTTTATGCTTTGTTTGTGTAGTGATCATAAAAGGTCGTTATTCTAGTGTATGGTGTAGGCTAATTCTTGCTGCCCTTGAGCTAACAAGATAATGTGTAGGATTTACCATATATTTTTGCCCTCAGAGACAACATGACCAAGGCAGAAAAACAACTATCATATGAACCCTTAAATCATCCGAACAAAAAGTATGAACCCCTTAATCATGGCTGACTGTCTCTCAAATCTTGTCCAAAGGATATTACTAGTGCTATCTTTCATCGAGTGAGAATATCTTTTGAACACATTTGTTGTTATGCGTTATTGTTTTTGCTAGCCTGTGCTGCTGGACTCCCCCCTTTTGTAAATCACCTCTACTGCTTACCTTTTGCCTTTTCTTGTTTCCTATCTACATCACAGTTAAAGGCATGTGTTTTTTGATACATATACAGATTTTCTAGTGCCATTGAGAGAAATCCAGGGGATTATGATGCACTATATAACTGGGCTCTGATTCTTCAGGTCTGTAGAACTTTTTCAAGCTGATTTATCAGTTATTTTCTGTACTTATATAGCTTTTGACAATGCAAAAAAAGCGCAAATTGTGCTTACTTACCTAGCTGTTGTCTTGACCGTCAATTCCCCTTGTATTTATTCTTTTTTTATCGTTCCGATAAATCTGATCTTTGATTCCTAAATGATTGATGAGCCATGATCCTTCACAAGCAGACATTTGCTGTGGTTATTTGAATTTAGCTCTAGATATAATACACATTTGCTGTAACAGCTACTACTCTGAAAGTATGAGCTTTTTTCCTTCCGCTATAATGAAGCTGTAACAGCAACCACTCAATGGTCTGGAAACTTAGACTTTGAACTTGTTGCATTTCGCGGCAACATGAGGACCCCTGGGTGAATAAGAATTATAGTAAATTATATGACCCATCGCCAATTCATCATATTGTTCCTCTATTCCCCATCCTCCTACAAGTTAAGAAATTCTCATTAGTCTCCATAGTATTTTTGTCATCACACCTCACCTTAATCACCACCTTTTCCTTCATCTTTTGAACACATAAATTTCCATTTAAAAATTCTGTGAAAAATATCTAAACTGCAAGACAATGTTTTTAAGTCTACTAATTGTTTGGCGCCCTTATATGTTCTAAATTTCTAATTATCAAGAAGATCCACTGTCTTGGTGCTAGGCTAGTAGGCTCCATGCCCAGAGTCGCTTGTGAACATGAGGGTCCCCCCTTTAACTGGCCCGCACGGTATCTAGTCCGTCGTGTCGATCAAACTGGTCTATGACCATAAAAAATCAGGATGATCCAGTCAGAGGACTTATTGTTGTAGTGCAAATTAATCTTGTTCTAACTTGCTATTGCTAATATCCACACAAGGAGATGGCTTCTATACTAACATTCTTTCATTTTTTTGTGAACATATGCTTCAGAACACAGCATTAAGCCTCTTGGTTTTGGTGTTTGTTTGTAGGAAAGTGCAGACAGTGTTGATCCTGACTCCACTTCACCTTCCAAAGATGCTTTGCTTGAAGAGGCTTGCAGAAGATATGAGGAAGCCACTCGTCTTTGTCCTACCCTGCACGATGTATGGGTTTTTAACTGTTCTCAAATAGAAACTTGTTCATCTTAAAGTTGCAAATTGTAAGATTGGGGATTGATTTTTGTATTGTCATGCATCAGGCATATTATAACTGGGCCATAGCTATCTCTGATCGTGCAAGATTGCGTGGACGGACTAAAGAGGCGGAAGAAATGTGGAAGCAGGTATACTGAATGTCATCCTTTCTGAAAAATCTTAATGGATTTTGTACAAGAGATTTTACATCTCATCTTTGTTTCAAAAGACTTCTTGTTTTTCTTAATTGAGTCAAGTAACTTACTATTTTGGTGGATGCTGATCATTAAGTATGTCACACTTATTGATGTTCACCTCTTTTAGGTATAGTGTAGCCAAAAAGTTAGTACAATATGGTGAGACTTTAGCATTTCTGACAATTATCTCAATCATGTCAAATAATGAATTTTCCTTTCTGACAATTATTTTCAATACCAGGCGACAAAATACTATGAAAAAGCTGTCCAACTGAACTGGAATAGCCCCCAGGTACATCGCTTTGATTGCATTGAAGCATCTGTTGATTTCTTTAGCACATGTTGCCATGTTTTTTTATTTGAAGCTTCTTTCTTGTATCTTCTGTTACCATAAAGTGACCAAGTCTTTTTATCATTTACAGGCTCTTAACAACTGGGGACTAGCTTTACAGGTATACTTGATTATTTCCCAAACAGACACTAGAGATGTATCTACATGACTGTTTTACAACAAATTTTGACATGGATCTCAACAATGACAATGCAATGCAGGAACTCAGTGCTATTGTCCCTGCAAAGGAAAAACTGATGATTGTTCGCTCAGCAATTAGTAAGGTAAGAAAAAGGTTGTATGGCACATCTATATGATGAAAAGAACTTTGGCTGTGAAAAGTTCTGTTATGATGATCTCAAGTTGACAATTGACATATCTTCATTGAATTTATTGTTAATATTCTGAATGGTTTAACTGCTAGGGCTTTGGCTTAGGCTTAGCTTCTATGTTTTTAGCTACTATGCTATTCTTCAGAGGAAGTCATTTTTTAGTTGGATCTGAGATAATATTTTTTTGTACATGGCTACCTGGTATACATCTGTGAGTTAGATTAGAACATATGACTTCGGTCTTACTTTATCAAAATAGTTTTTGACATTGAATACAAAGATCTTCAAGTCTTCATGCTTTGATGCAGTTTCGTGCAGCGATCCGGTTGCAGTTTGATTTTCATCGAGCGATATACAACCTTGGAACCGTTCTGGTAAATTTGGTGTTCATTTCTATTCTCCACTGTTATTAAATTGTTAATGAGATTATTGACTGTTGTGTGCATCCTTTGAATTTTGCAGTATGCCTTAGCTGAAGATATGCTCAGAGTTGGAGAATCAAACAATGCTAAAGAAGCATCCTCTGATTATTTGTATAGTCAGTGCGCTATCTACATTGCGGCTGCTTATGCATTGAAACCTAATAACTCGGTTAGTACTTTCTGATTTTTGTTTGAGTGCCTGGATGAAATAAGGAATATGATTTATGTAGCAATAATTGACACCCCAATGTACCCTACTGCCAGAGCTTATCAGTATTGATATTCATTTGGTAGGTAGATATAATATTGTTCAACTGTATACTTAAACAAATTTCTTTGATGGGGGTTTGCAGGTTTACCGCAGTGCATTGAGACTGGTTCGATCAATGGTGAGTTGCTAATCTGTAAACATAACGGAGACACCTTGCAATCTTTTAAATTCTTTCCTTTTGTCACTATTGGGTGCATACAACCAATTATTTATGCGCATCAAGTTGCTCATACTTGTTACCATGTAATTGTTTTTTAAGATTATAGCCTAATCATAACATATAATGACACTTACAGAAACAGGACAGTGTAGAGTTTATACTTAAAACAATGTGTTTTATAGTTGTAATTGATTAGGGATGTTGACTGATGCGTTTGTCCTGTTTTCTTACCAGCTACCCTTACCATATCTTAAGGTGGGGTATCTGACAGCCCCACCACCAGGGAAAACCAATTCTGCACATACTGAGTGGAAGCGAACTCAATTTGTTCTTAATAATGAAGGTCTTTTTCAGGTACAACTCTAGAATTTCTTGTGATAACAACAGGAATCTGTGTTTGGTTTGCTAAAGTAGTTTATATTGCTGCATCTCAATGATTTTATAGTTGATGGTTGTTTTTTTGTGGTGAGCTCTTTATACTGCTTTCAGTCCTTTCCCTGTTCCTTAATGAGAATGTTTCACTAATGAGAATGATTGCGCTAGTGCTGCCAAATACATGTCGGTGCCACCAGCCTTGTACAACTTTTTGTATTTTAATTACCTAATTGAAGATAACTCTTTCGTCTGTGTTAAACTGCTTTTTTGTGATGCAGCTTATTGCAGATGATCAAAAGCAGATCCAAGGAAGCCTTTCAGGCAAGACAACTAATCCACCAAGTGGAAGAAGGCAACCACTTAAAGTCGAAATACCCGATGTAGTTTCAGTTTCACCCTGCTCTGACCTGACCTTGCCACCTGGTGCTGGATTATTTATTGACACGATCCATGGACCAGTTTACTTGGTAAGATGTTCCATTGTCCACCGTTATGCTTTGCTTATAGGGGTATGCAATCACTCTATTAGAGCTGAATTTGGAATCCGATACAAGATCTGGCATTATTAGTAGTGTTTCCATTGAATCTGACTTGTTGGCATTTCATGTTGAATGGTATGCCATATGCTAGATGACTGTTATGATTATACTCTAATCAACTCTTCAGTATCAAAGCCATGCTCACCAAGAGCGTATTTCAATTATTGGTATTAATCAGGAGGTGCCATGGGGAGGGGTTTTTTGGTTCTGAAAATATACTTTAAGCATGTTTTATCCTTGCTATCATTACGATTGAACTGTTTCCAAGAGTTGTCGAATACCCTAATTTGTCTCAGTAGTCTTTATTACCTGACTTAATGGTGGATGCATCCAAACAGGCTTTTTTTTTTTAGTACAGTAGTATTTACAAACTTTCCTTCCATTTTTTACTCCTCAGGTTGCTGATTCGTGGGAGTCTTTGGATGGATGGCTAGATGCTATTCGTCTGGTTTACACAATTTTTGCAAAAGGTAAGACCGATGTTCTTTCCGGTATCATTACTGGATGATTAGAATACGCAGAGTGTATCCATTCTACAAACTTTTGTCTGTATGCCAGTTCTTAATTTTTTGTACCATTGTCTTGTTTCGATTGGACGAGCGTGTACATTGTAATCTTCTACTTGTTCTTACGACATTTGATTTGGCATTTTTAGCTTCAATGTGTTTGAGAATGTAGCCACTACATTATAAGAGATTGAAAAGCCAAATCTGGTACTACTTTCATTATGATAGTGTTGAAAACAATGGTATCATACCTTTGACTCTCAGGAATAGAAACTCCTAATTAGTGCAAAACTTTAGTCTGCTAATCTATGTTCATGAAGGCACAAACTTCATGCAGATTGGGGGGTTTATTTTGGCCAGGGCTAGCAGCGATGAAGGCAGGCTCCAAAGACCTTCCCCACAGATCAAACCTGAAGCAACGGCTGGGACCATTAGATCTGCACTCTTGGCATTGACCCTATGCCACAGGTACACAACCAAAGTCCCTACACACATATCGATTGCAAAGTAAGCCCCTACTAGAAAAGGGACCGCCATGACCATTGGAAGCGGCATCCATTTCGCAATTTTAGTAGGAGTGAGGTCTCGTACGAAATTGATTACAATGGCGAAAATGAAGAAACCGCAGCATAACTCCAAGCAGTGTTGAGGCAATGCCTTGAATCCTTCAACACCGAGAATCGCCATGTTCCTGTATATTATGGCGTACGGGGCCTTGAAATCCCCGTCTGGGTTCCCCACATCGAATGCTCTGTAGAATAGCATGAAGCTTAGAGGCGACACTATGCACCCGACTATTGTCCCTATCGCTTGGCTTACGAGCATTGATCTTGGAGACGAGAGTGTTAGATGGCCTGCTTTAAGATCTTGCATTAGGATGCAGGAGACCGAAACCACTGACTTTATGAGCCCACACCCTACCATTCCTGCAACCACACCGTGATTTTTTCCAGCTAGTGCTGCTAGGGTGAAGAGGGCAACTTTCCCATAGTTGTAGGCCATGTTCATGTCGGTCAAGCCGGCTCCATATGCGTTGCAGAAGGCCATGGCGGGAGCGAGAATGTAGGCGACGGTGACATAGTACCACCTCATCTCTGGGAACATGATGGGAAGGGCAATGGTTGAGATGGTAGTGAGCACTAAATAACCAAATCCTGCTACCCACATGGGGATGGTTTCGCTAACAAACAACTCATTGTGCTTTGTCTCCCTCCCTTCTTTGTCATCTCTTCCACCTACAATACAAGAAAACAGTGTAGCGAATTATGATAAATTTGTTGGACCAAAAAGAGAGAAGTAATGAAGTTGGATTCGTTATCCTCTATAAGGGATCCAAATGCTTTCCTTGAAGCATGCTATATGCAAGTCCAAAATTGCTCGACTAGGTGGTCTTATACTTTCTGATTTCAGAAGTCATCTAGAACATGTACGATCAAATTGTGATACTTGATGAAAGAATATGCATCTGTACGACGAACCAGGATTATCATTTCATGTGCTACGAGTAGGGAGAAATTAAAACGTACCTAAGTCACCATCTTCAGGGCTCCCTAGTTTCAGCCTGCCATGGATGCTCGTAATCATGACTAGGACCACCTTGGTGAAGTTGTATAGGCCATCCCCAAAAATCAGGGCAATGGAAATGAAAACCTGTTTGAAATTACACAAGACAAACAGGCTAAATGACAGTGAAAGCAAAGCCTAGAAACATAGATTCTCTCCATGGAAGATCAAGAGTGATCAATCACCTTGTAGCCATTCAAGCTCTTCATGCTTTCTTCAGGGAGGTGTGCAGGGAACCACTTCCCTTCGAGGTTGCTTATCAGTGGCCACATCAATCCCCATGAGAGCACCGCTCCGAGTAGCAGAGACAAGTTCACGATGTGGGAGCAGATCATACCCGTTCCGACGTATGTCATGCTAAAATCAAAGTAAAATCTGCAGCAAGTTTTAAACAAAAGAGGACTTAGATTCAGCAGAAACCAAATCCAAGATGGAGAATGGATTTGCAGGAGGAAAAATTTGGTGCCCACGTTTGCCTCCATGCTCGCAGTCCAAACGTCGGAAACTGGTTGAATCCGCATTTCTCAATCCCAGAAAAAAACCATTGGAAGAAGCCCCATAAGAAGCTCATGGAGAAGAACTTGGCAAAAAGCTTAACTTGCCCCCTGAACCGATCAAAAACAATAATAAAAGTTAAAGGTCCAGTTTATGTGAGTGCTCTAAGATAAAGCTTGCAGATTTAGGATATACTTTGACACTTTGTCCCCTTGAGAGTGAAACCCGTTTATAAGAACAGCAGTTGCCATTCCACTTGGGTAGACCAATTTATAATCCACAATCAGTATCTGCAGGAAAGTTGCTTATATGAGTTGAAGCTGTTGTGCAAATTGAAGTAGATAAAACTTTCCTGGTTAGTTTATGCTTACCTTTCTGAGGGGAATCAGCACAAACAGCCCAACAAAGGAAACCAAGAACAGATAAGAAGTCATCCATCCAATGGCTGGTTCTTTGTAGCTACCCGGAGTGTTCCCTTCTGTGTCAACCCCGGCCAACTCGTATGTCTTCTTGTTCAGTCCCAGAAGATAGGAACCAAACCCGCCTGCGTAAGGAGGCCACACGCTTCATATAGACTGCAAAAAACCGAATAAGAAGTGACAAAAAGAGCATTCAAGTCAAGAACCGAAACCTCCAAGTGCGATACTATAGCATGCAACAGCAGAGGTCTGAATCATGGTGTTCTCTTGCTTTGTGAATGGAACAGTTGAAAATCCCGCCTTCTCCACGAGTTTGGTCCAAGACCGAATCAGCACAAAGGCGAGCAACCCAGCTGAGACGTTAAGGTTTAAACTGAGACCCGTTGTGAGATTCAGCCTCATGGCTATAATACTGTAGATCACTCCAAGAACAACGCTCACAGCGACTCCTCGTACTGTGATCTGCTCGGTCCATGTCGGGATCCTCTTCTTGGCCTGAGATTCATCGTCTTCTTCGGGTGATTCCCTCTCCATCTCCTCGGTTTCTCCTCTCATATCCTTCATCTCCCTCTCCATTTTTTTTGTGGTAATATGATATCTCAATGATTGCTTGCTTATAAGCTTGGATTTTGGAGAATCAAGGATTACTGGTGAAAATGTAAATGTCAATTGGTAGCCTATTCCAAGATGGGCCAAACAGCCAAATGTGTCACTTTCCTCCCAAGAATTATATGCCCATCTTATCAAAGAATCTAATAGTACCAAGAGCTCATTTTGTTCTCTTGCTATGTGTTTTCCACACTCCTCCTCCTTTCATGTAAACTGATAAAGAAATAGAGCTAGAGGCCTAGAAGTTCATATTCCTGTTGTCATCTTCCCTCTGACAACATATTCCCCAGCCTGTTTTCTTTGACTTGAGTTAGAAGGTCATCTCTAACTAACAAACTCTAATCTTGAAGAAGCTCTTCTTCAACCCAATAATGAATATGATTTGAAAACACTTGGTAAAAAGAGCGGTTGCTTTACGCAAATGGGATAAGTCTTGAATGAATATATGCCCTTGTGAAAGGAACTTGACAAGACCGCTGTTGTCGATGCACCGATCGATCGACTTTGGGGGCATGATGGTGACTTGGGTGCACAACAAGAGTGGACGAGATGGCTTCTGTAGTAGGTACAGAGAAGATAGGCATGTGGGTGGTGTGTGGAAAGTGTGTGCTAGTGAGAACTTTTTACAAAAGAAAAGTAGATAGGAAGAAAGAAAGCTTTGGTACCAATCTAGATTTGGATTTATTCATGTGAAATATACTGAGTTCCACTATGGGTGGGTCTGATTGAGCCTTAGTTGTAAGAGTTAAGGCCATGATCACATGAGAAGTGGCCAAACTCCACCACTTGGTATTTGTGACAAGATACTCTACGCAATTGAGGACTTATCTTTGGATTCTTTTGCCCACCCATGCCTAATTCATACGCGTTATCATCTTCACCAAGTGGCTATTCCTTGCCCCATGGAAAGGCTTGGATTAGTAGGTATTATTAAGTTAGTGGCAAAATATCATAAACCATAACTATGCCATAGGTATCTTTTATCATAAGATGGTTCTTATTATACTATTGGGTCTAGATGCTATTATATACTATTGGTTTTGAATAAAATTGTTGCAAGAGGTCTTATTATAGTTAATGGTGGACCAAAACATTTGGTCATACAATTAAAATAATAATATCACTTCTATACATTATATTTTTCTTTACTCTATAACAAACACTTCCATTTTCACAATCAAAAACCAAACTAAAATTTTGGCCATCACAATGACAAAAATTACATTCTCTTTCGTCTACTTTCATATACTTTCTTCCCTTTTAATATTTTTTTAACTAAGGCTAAAATTTCGGTCAATCATTGTGTATGCTCTAAACGTACGATCTCTACAGTCTCCTATTCGCCCGATTGAGTATTTTAATTCATTCTCATCATATTTCAATCTGGGTGGCCGATCGATGCAATTCTATTTATCTTGTTTGTAAGAGGGTCATGAATAAGATTCCTAAATGGTAGGAAGTGGAGATGCCAAACTTAATCTGATCGGAAAAACCAATACATGTCAATTGAGAAATTTAGAGCTCAAATCCAACCCGAAAATTAGTAGGTCAAGTTCAAAATTAAACCCAATTGGCTTGAATTCAATTGGGTTGAACTCAGAGCCCGATCTTAATTCGTTAGATTGACCCGATTTGTCATATGTGCGTAATAAAGAGATTTATTTTAAATGTTTTAAATTGTTTTATCATAAAAATGATTAAAAAAAAGCTGACCCAATTATCGTTATTTAAGCCTAATAATATTGTTATTAAATATTGTTATTTATATATTGTTAAAGTTGACCCAATTATTGTTATTTAAGCCCGATCTTAATTATTGTTATTTAACCCAATTATTTTATCATTAAATATTGGTATTTATGCCTAATAATATTAATGTAATGTTTATAAACACATTAAAGTTGTTATTATTGACCAATTCGATCGACCTGATTCGCTTAATAAATGTCATGACTAGTTACGACTTGACCCATACAGTTGACTCAAACTCATGCTCAAACCAAACCTGAAATAACCGAACCCAAACCCGATGAATCAACCCATTTGATCGGTCTAGTTTAGTAACTAGTAAGTATATATAATGTAGGGAGGTCTTTAGATTAGAATCTCGTGCAATTGGGTGATTTAATCAACTTCTCGCCAATATACGTTCTTCATTGAGTGACCAATCGACGTAATCGGTTTTACTTGTCTATGGCTCTGGTCGATTAAGCCACGAGTACAGTTTGGTCTTGGTTTAATTTTTTGATTAGGTGCCCACTCTTATTTCCTACTACCTAGCTAGACAACTAATCTAACGCTGGTTTTGTATCATTGTTAGTTTGTAACAAGTTGAACTGTCACGGGTTCTTATTAGTTTAAAAATATAATATTTTGAAATAATTAAAAGTTATCCCTCATTTATTATTGCAAATTGTATCAAGAAAACCAATAAAACTCCACTAAGAGACCAAAAAAAATGGTCAGTATTTTAGAATTTAAAATTTTGGAGCTGAAAATATAAATAAAATAACATGGATAATTAACCATTAACCACCAAGTGTTTGTTTGTTTAATTCACATGAATTTAAAATGTATGTGTTTGGTTGAAGATTTTGTATTGAAAATTTCATGATTTTCAAATTTCATAGATTTTTCAATTTCTACATTTCACATGAATTTAATCATTTAGTAAAGGGTAAGAAATTAATTCACATTTCATAGGAAATAGATTTCTAACCAAACAAATTATATCAATTCATGTAAAGTAGAAATTGTAAGAAATTAATTCACATTAATTAAATTCTAATGAATTATACTTCTTCCAGTTAACTAAACAAGTACCCATTAACAATGAACTTTAAATGGATAACTAACCACTAATTAACCACCAATTAACTGGTAGATGGGCCCAAATCTGGGCCTTCTGCATCAGGCTTAGCCCAAACACTATATATCATTTGTTGGGTCTGGTTACATACGCCTTGCTAGATGATTTAACAAGGAAAAAAGAAACAACTGGCATGCTGGTTGAGAAAAGAGTATATTGCCTTCATAAAACAACAGTAAATATTGTCATTATCATTTTGTTTCATTTTTATGACCATAATTATATAATTTTTTACACTTTCTCGGCTTGAATACTTCATATTATAATGTAAAAACTATACATGAAATACCTGAAAAACAACTAACCAAACTATGTACTAAAAAACTTCATATTTTTTGGTTGAGGGCACTGCCCATGAGAGTCGAACCGGTGACCTCTGGGTACTACCCTTGGAGACTTAACCGTTTGACTAAATGCCCGAAGGCACTAAAAAACTTCATATAGTTAATACTACTGGATATACTTTGTGACTAACTCAATATACTACATTAATGCCTCAATTGTTCCAACTTCAAACAAACTCTTTGCTTTACTTGGGCAAAGAGACCAAAAAGAGAAAAAAATCTAACTAAACCTACAAATTACATAACTTGTAAGGCATTTACAGCTAATGAAATCTCTTCTACAACTAAAATCAAAACAAGAAACAAACAACACTAGAAATTGCATATCTCTTACCAAAATGCTCTGCTCTAATCCTTCCAACAAATAAGCATGAACACACTTTTGAAAAATGTAAAACCTTGATCTCTTCTCCTTGAGAAAAACCCTAGTGCTCTTGGCCTTGGGCATCAACATTTGCCTTCTTCCCATGCTCTTCCTTGCACTACAAAAAAAAAAAGAAAAATGGCTAGCTAAGCTAATAACTGGATAAATATATGCACACTTCAATTTCCTCTCCTCCACAGAATTGAAGCACTTGGTTTTTGGAATTAGCTCATCCAGAAACTACAAAAGTTTGCAACTTTCTGAGTGAAGTGAAATGACCCATCACCCTTAAATTATTAGTTTCATGCCAAGTTCATCAGCCACTGTGCAAACAGTGTTTTTTTTACAGGGTTTTATTTTATGTGTCCTTTTACTTAGTATATTTCAATATTTCTTTTAACCCACATGAGTTTTGAATCATGAATCATTATCATTCTTCTCTTCTCTATTAAAAGCAGTGAAAATAATTTGGTAGGTGTTTGGAAGTGTTCTTCTAGTACTATTAATGTGTGGGTGCTACACTGTTTCACTCAGCAAGAAGCCTGAGCTTTTCTTCTACCATTTTCAATAAGAACAAAAGGCCTCTGTTTACCAAAAAGAAAATTGATATTAAACTTGATGTGTGAATCTTTTGGATCGCTCATCTATTGTCCTTTTTTTTCCTTTTTCTGTTGATTGTCTTTGATCAACCATTTTGTTTAGTCTTCATTGCTCAGAAGTTCAGACTGTTCAGTGGCCTGTGCAGACGCAAAGCCATTCACATATTGGAAAGGTCAGTTTTCATATCTTCATCCCATATTTGATCTTGGGGATAAAATATTAAAATTTGAAATAGAAATTCTTGCATCTTTGCATAAGGGTTTGTGAAATCTTCAATAATGTTATACCTTTTGCCGGCTAATTTGTGTTCATTATTAGAGTACCTTTCCCATGATCTCCTTGGAAAATTTGCATGGAACTTACAAGTCATCACGGACAACAATGGCAAAACCCTTGAGCTTGTACGTCCTTCTTAATTCCTTTAGGCAAGTCATCACAATCTAGTTGACAATTGGGTATTGATGGGTGTTAAATTCCCGATGGGCCCTAATTAACTAAGGATTGAGAATTACATTGGTAATTTAAAGCTAATGGATTGAGGTTTCACCTTACTTGTATACTAGAAAGCTTGCCCGTCCGATGGACGGACAATTTCTTTCGCCGTATTTTTCTGTAAGGTGAAAATTATAATCTTCGTCATAACACTATTTTGTTTTCATTAATAAATTATGTAAGTATTTTGTATTGAACATTTTCCAAAAAATAGTAGATAAAATAAATATAAAATATGCAATTGTTTTATTTGATTTTATTAATTTCTTATGAGAACTATTTTAATAATATGGCTTTTTCTATTACAATTAAGTTTTTTAGCCGAATGAACATGTGTAGGGATTACTCTTTATACTTTTATAGATATTTTGGAGGAAATGTAAATCGAAAGCATATGGTTAGCTCTTTAGGCTTTGCATTCTCGCTCAAAAAAGAAAAAATGATAAGGTTTTGCATTCAAGTTACAATATTATAACATGGTATATGTATGTAAAAAATAAGACATAGTATCATGCATTCATAATCAATTACTAATAAAAAAACAAATAAAAACGCAAAACAAAAAAATATAAAAACATGCATTTATTTGACAAGTAAAAGAAAAATAAGAGTTGTAGAGATAGATAATTCGCCCCAAATAAAAAAAATAAAAAAATTAAAGAGAAGTCATTAATGTGACAAGAGGGGGGGAATTTTAAGTGTTGTATAGATAGATGGGTGTTCTTTCCAAATTGAGATACTCTGGTCCACTTTTATGGTCCCTCCCCTTGGTCCATTATTTTTTAGAGACAAGAATTAGAAAAAAGAAAAAATGATTTTAGATTTTTGTGTTTTTTTAATTTAAGAAGATAATTTGAACCGATAGAAATCAAGGGATCACCAACTTGGACCAGGAAAGGGGATCAGAGGATCTTTGTTCATTTTTTCTTACTAGATTCAATGTGGGATACACCCACACAATCTCTTAACAATAGGAAAAGAAAGGGGTGGTGAAATATGAACAAGGAAGAGAAAATAAAGAGTTAGAAGGTAATATATGAGAATGTACATTTCTTGCATTTGGATATATAAAGATAGATATCATGGGTTTTGATAATGAATTGTAAATAAAGTTTTATTTCACCTTTTCATTTGAGAGTGTGTATCATATATTTTCAGAAATTCATTTTCTTAACCTTTTTCCTCAAAGTTTTCACATATTAAAACTAATCCAAACACTAGAAATATGATTTCTCTCTTAAATTCCCATGGAAACCAACAATCCAAACACACCGTCAGAGAATCCTTGGAATTGTTTCCCGGTACATGTAATGGCCTGTGAATGCTTTGCTTGGACATGGGTCCTTGCTCACTGGCCATATCACTATGATATTTATTTTGGGTCCTTGAAGATGTGAAAGCCCATTAGACTCGTTGTTTGGCCCATGCTCAATAACGTTATCAATTGTCAAAAATTTATCCAACGAAACCAACCTTGTATCACTTACATAACCACTTGTAATCAAGGCTATGGATTTGGGACTCAAATCTTCCGTCCCATGAAGCCGTTCCTAAACCCGTCCCATGAGTAATGATTTGGGGTTGTGAATTTTGCAGCTTTTTAGAGTTTGTATGGTAAGGAGGATAGGGATAGTTTTGAGAAACCAGACAGGGATTTGCCAACATTTTAGATCTAATTTTGTAAGGCATGATGAATAATGACATCTGCCATATAAGTACCCATAAAAATGTTGTTTTTGTTAAAAAAAATTAGAATGAGGAGATGATATCTCAGTCAAGGATAAGGACGACCCAAGGTCTGAAAGAATTTCTATATGAAAATTTACATATACATCACCTCAAGAAAACTAATCAATCTATCAGATTGATACTATGTCATACTTCACTAGACTAATTTCTTGAGGTTACCACTTACCCATGAAAATGTTTACAATACATGCAAAATACAAGTCACAATTGTAAGATGTGAATGCACAATCCGAGGGCAGAAATAGAGATCGATGTAATTGTGCAACCAAATTCTTGATAGCGGAAAGACAGGCACTAATTAAAACACTAGGATTAATTAGCCTAATGTAATCTCATCAAAGATTTTGTGGGTCCTCCCCCACCAAAGAACGGCTGCCTTTTATTGACCTTCTTGTATTCTTTTCATTAGCTGCAACTTCTAATCCAAGACCACCTAACATATTCTAATTTATTTTTGTCTTGTTTTGGTCACTACGCCATGGTGTTAATGTCTTACCAATGTCATGCAAATTGTTAAACGGGGCGGTTCGGACAGGTTTGAGTTTGGTCTTTTTGGGTTCGAGATGTACGTGTGTTTGGACCAATCGGATTACATGTCAAGTCGGGTCGAATCTTGATAGATTAATATGAAGGTTCGGGTCGATCTATCAGATAAAAAATTTGAATTTTTAATTATTATTAAAATAATATTTAATAATAAAATATTTTTTTTAATAGTTCTTTTACAATAAAACATATTATGATATTAAAAAAACATATTTATTCTACATATATAAAACATCAAGTCGTTCGGATCGGGTTTAAGTTTCAGCCCAATCGGTTCGGGTTAATCGGGTTTGGTTTTTTTCTTATCTCACTACTTTTTGAACCGTGTTTCAACCCTCAAATTTTCAGTTGGTTCGGGTCAGATTTTGACGGCTTTACATGCAGATATGTCATGTATTCCAATTGATAAACATCTTACAATATTGAAGTATATTTTGAAAAACCAAGACTGAATACAGTGGCGGCAGAACCAGAACTCAACATATGTGGGCCGAGCTAATTAAGCATAACTTTTATTTATGGGAGCCAACTTATAGATAATTCCTAATTAAAATTAAAAAATTTATTATTTCCTTCATTATTACCATTAACTAGTTGAAGACCCGTACCATGTACGGGTAATGACCGTTTGTTCCATACTCATATAAATTATACGAGGATTATTTTAATAACTAAAAGATGTTTGTAAAAGATAATTTTTCACTCTCATATTTCTAACATGTACATTAAAAGATATAAATTATATGAGATTTGTCCAAAAGATAATTTTCGATGAGATTGATAACATCTTAATTGGTTAATAATGTTCCATTCTTGGTCAGAAGTTGATCTTTTGATACGGAAAAATACGTAGAGATATTCTAGCTTAAATAATTTTCCATTTTGATATGTGATCCAATTATAGTACACATTCCTGTTAATTTTATGTTAATAATTTTATTTTGTTAATAATTGTTGAAAAAAACCATTATTTTATTCAGCCTAGATTACATGGTGTAAATAACATTTTTTTATTCAATGTTGATGAGGTGGCGCAATTTTTTAACAAAGACATAGGTTCCGCTTTATACTGTATTATAGTGAATTAATTTTTTGTGGGGTCCCGAGCATAGACGGACACAGGGGGGCATGCGTGGGCCCGTGCCCTCCTCCCGTCGGGTTTATTATCGCTATTATATATAGTACAAAGAAAAGATCGAAAGTAAGAGTCATGAAGAGGCACACATCCACATAGTGGGGGGTTCAAAACAAGCTAGTGGAGAACTTGTCACTCTTTTCACACTCTTACTTCCTTCCTTCCTTCCTTCTCGATCTCGATCACCTCAAACTCTAGCGAGAGCCATGCTGACGGCAAGAGGGTGGCTTGAGAACCTCCAAACCCTAGCCGATGTAGAAAATGATCAAGAAAAGTGAAGTAGAAACCCTAAAAACTTTTTATATGGGTTTCATCACTCTCAACGATGTCGTTCAGTTTAAGACTCGTTAGAAGCCATCGATCGATATTCAGGTAAGTGCCCCAAAATACGAGGCCCATCATTCAAACTAGGTGCCGAAATTGTCCAAGATCTTCTCCTACTCGTCACACACACATGAGCCGACATTACATGGACCATGATCAAGCCAAAGGTAAAAGTTCATGGATCACCACGGTTCTAGTGGTATAACAAGAAGCAATCTATGGACAAGCTCAACAATCAAATTCAATTCTATCTCTACCTTGTCTAGTTAATTAGTATGCATGCATAGGTACATTATTCATGTCATATTACAACCATACATTATAAACACAACAAAATGATGTCCTCTACCTTTTATATTGCAAGAGGAGATAAGCGTACATATACAACAAAGGTGAAGTAATGGTAATGTTAGAATAAATAGATGCTAGAGATGACGCCCTAAAATACAACAGAGGTAATCAAGAATTTACCTACAAGGATATACGAGATATTGAGATAAAGTTATGACCCTTTTGAATTATGAAAATACAGGTAATTTCAAAATAATTTCCGCCAATTTTATTTCTCTAAAAAATGTAAATTCATAAGTTTTATATAAAGTTTATATTTTAAGAGAGTTTTTTGGATGCACTAATTAAAACAAATTGGTTTTTTAAAATGAAAATAATAAGGATTTATAATAAAATATTGTCATGAAATATATGTAAACAGTTAAATTTTGTAAAATGTTCTACCTTACATAATTTTATAAGATTAGGTGTTTTTTTCCAAGTTATAAAAAAAACACCTAATAAGAAGAATGTGTTACTGTTAAGTGATGCTTGTCATTAAGTGATTTTATAAAATAGATTAGTTTTTTTCTCTAAAAAAAACTAAAGATATGGTACTTTTATTCAATTAAATCAAATAATATCACTACATTCCAAATACTTTAAAATTTTGCAATAATCTGAAAAATATCATGCAAAATGTATAAAACCTTAAAGTTACATATGAAATTTCAAAAAAAATCTTGTGTAAACTACAAAGAATTTGCAGAACTTCAAAAACTTCAAAATTGCCGTGCAGAATATGCCTTCTTTTTTCTCTCTCTCTTTTCTCCTCTCACAAACAAAACTTTGGTCACGAAAAATAAAATAATATCGGTCACTATGTATTTGTTTGATACGAAATGATAGTGACATCAAAAACCATGCCAGATTACCAACACTTGTGCCCTCTGGCCGACCAATTAACTTCAAAGTGAAGAAAGGAATTTAGGGTATCATCGTACTAACTACTGAGCATGCAGTTGATTAATTTAGTTATTATTAATACATATGAGTTGTCATTATAAGATGACGCATGATGTCTTTTGTATTTGTTTATCGAGCAATCCATCGATTTATTCTGGTACATATTCTTGGAAACATAGAGATAGATTCTAATAAAATAATTGTTATAGTGATATGTAATAGGTATATATAAAATGTTGAATCTAAAACTAATAAAAGGCTGAGATTTAAAACTGAAATCACTCACCTATACGAATCACTTACCTATACGCATGATATAACAGGTTATGTACATGATATATTGATATATCAGATGCATGCTATTTTATAAACACGCATAAAAAAATATGAATGTGCATGCTCTAGACATATCATTTAGTTACTAGCAAATTATATATGCAACACAAAGATTTCAATACTTCTCCATCTTAGATTATGTATCCCTGACCTAAAAGATGAGCACGAATAACTTAATTTACAAACAAAATTTAACAAAGAAAAAAAGGGTAACTATGCTATAGCAGATGGTTAATGGGGAGTTTGAGTTATTATAAAAATAAATGAGGTAACCAGACGATTTTTCGAAAATGCCCCTGACAAAAGAAAGATATTACACTTTTACCTCATCTGCGCATCTTGTCATCACACACTGCACCCTATCATCTCCCCACTTGTCATCACTTAAATTTTCGTTCATCGCTCTACTTATCATCACTTAAATTCTTATTAAATCTTGGCATCGTTCACTAGTCATCACCTATTTAATTATCACCCAATTTGTCATAAACCTTGTCATCACTTACATTTTAGTTCAATCTTGTCATCTTCACTTGTCATCACCTATTTTATTATCACCCAATTTGTCAAAAACCTATTTAATGATTGTCATCACCTATTTTATTAAATCTTGGCATCGTTCACTTGTCATCACCTATTTAATGATTCACTTACCAGAAACTTAAGGACCCCATTTTTGAAATGACGTATAACGATCACTAGAGACTAACAATGCTATAACTCTACTTCTGAAATGACGTATAAAGATCACCAAAGACAGACTATACTATCTTCTTACTGATACACTGATGTTTGGAAGACTCTTACCCATAGTCTTGTCCAATGCACACCAAAGATTGGGCATCCCACTTTTGAAGCAATGTCTCGCTAAAGCTTAAGGATACCATCTTCCTACTATTTTGGTGGGTTCTCAACCTTCATAGGTATGCAACATGTGACCGACCACCTAGAGGCGTCCAATGCACAACAAAGGTCTTTTGAGATCTCTCTTTTGAAGTGATGGTTTGTGCCACCAGAGCCTTTAGGTGGTCTTCCCATCATGTGGGCATGCCTCTTGTCTTCATAGGCTCATAACCCTTATTTGTGTTACGACGTTCGTTGATGACTGTTTTTACGATGTTTGTTGTCATTAGTTGTACATACCCCTTAGCTCTTTTTGATGTTGTCACGATTTTTTTATCCCGACTTCATCAGTCTTCTTTCCCTAAGCCATGTCCATGCTAAATTTCGACCAACTTCATGCGGGGTTTAAGATTTCACACTCATAGAAGTAATGAAACTCGTTCTTTTATATTTTCGATGCATCATGAACCGCCTTGATTGGACAACTTAACCTCTCAACGAGCTTTTGTAAGATAGTAGGGTGACGTGGCTACGGAAATACGACAACTTGGTTTAATTTGCGATTTTAGTCATGTTCGAGTGCTCTCTTGGATTCAGTGTGAAAAGACAAAGTATAGATTATTGCAATTGCACCAGCTTTCCAACAATATAAATTTATCGCTTTTTCGACGTTTGTAGCTCTTGTATGAGGATCTAGAAGTTTAACTTTGACAATTCTTTGAACTATATGTGCAAGAATATTCGAATGCTTTTTTGATCCTTTTCGAACGGATTGCATGGCTTGATATCTAAAGAAGATTTCTAGTTCGTCTTGTCCGGCCTCTTTCTTGTGACATGTGAATCATCCAAATATGTTAAGAGCATAGCTTTCAAACGGTTAGTCAAAAGTTTGCTTGGTATTCTTCAAGCTAAACGTGCAACAAACTTCTTGACGCAATTTCAACCCAACTGGGATGGGATTTGGGATTTGATGCATGAAACAAAAATTAAGTACACTTGATCTTCTTTGTGGTGGTTCTTGAATCTTCTCGATCTGATAGTCGTAGACCTCAAATGAGTCATCATAAGATCATTGATCATACGCCAGTCGTAGGGATGCTAAGTTTTGCTTGGTTTCTTGATCCAGGCTTGTTGCCCCGGTCTTTTCATTGATCGATGCTTGACTTGTATCGTATGCTATTGTTCTTGATATCCTACTGATTGTTTTGACGTTCTTTGTCTTGTCTTGGTTATGTCAATCTGGTCATGAGGATAACGTCAACCTATATGGCTCAAACTTAGCGATAGGTTAGAGTTCTCAGGTGCAGGCCGACAACGATCCATGACTATTCCTCAATTATGGCTACGTCTCTTGACATTGCTCAGGTTCATTCCTAGAAGTGACTCTTCCCAATCATTGATGGCATGTGACAACGACGGTCTAGTTTGGATCTCCTTCGCAATTCCTGGTGACTTCCTTGTCGGTGGACAAACACAACGACGAGTTTAATAGCTAGGTTGAATCGATCATGTATCAATGGTAAATTTGATATAACAACTTAATATTCTACACTTGTTTAAAATATTTTTGATCGTCACATCATTGATTCAATCGGAAAGCTCGTCGGAAAATTATTCCGGTTCATTTTTTGTTAATATTATAATAGTTCGTATCGTTGATGGTGATTTTCAAACTTTGGATTTTTTTGATTGAAAAATGATATTTCTGATAATTTATAGTCATTTTTCCTCAAAGCATTTGCACCCGAATTATATAACAACTTTTGTTTGGTTTACCACTGGTTGACCAGAGCATTATCTTGGTTACGTCAAACTCGACCCGATTTACACATATGAGTTTTCCTAAAGGGATTTTTTTTACCTCCACTAGAGTGGAACACTTAATCTCGTGAACTATACCATGACTTTATCTGCACCTCCATAGGCAGATTATATTCAACTTTATTTTTCCTATATTTTATATTGTTAGATATGAAAGTAGGATAGAGAAAAATTCACAATTTTGATTCTAGCAAAACACTAACATTGTCATTATTTAATAACATGATAAAATATACAGCTACTAAATAATAAAACAACAAACAAAATGTTGGATGTATTAACCCGGTTTTTTTTAATGAACTCATTCTAATCTTGTATTCTTAAACGCTTGAACGCATATATAATGTACCCATAGGACCTGACAATTCGGGTTGTTCGGGTCAATTCGGATCCGGTCGTTCGGGTCGGGTCCGTTCGGGTCAAACAGTCATTTCGGGTCTCATTCGGTTCGGTTTGGGTTCGGTTCGGGTTCGGGTCGTGATATTTCGGGTTAGTTCGGGTCCGGGTCATTTCAGATCGGATGTTGTTCGGTTCGGGTCTAGTTCAGTTCGGGTCCTTTTCGGATTGCTTCGAATCGGATCATTTCGAGTCGGGTCAATTCGGATTCGGGTGTTATTTGGCTTCAATTTTTTTAAAAATTATAAGACCACCCGCAACGGTGAGTTTTTAACGTAGAAAGTTTGGGCACTTTAATGAGTACTTTATGTGTCTTGTAATAAAACATAGTTACTACATATTATTGACAAAGATTTAGATGTAATTTCTACTTAGTTAATTAAAAAAAATTAATTATTATTTGTATTAAATACTTGCGGGCACATTCAGTCATTCATACATACATAAAATAATTTAACTCATTTTCATCCATTAAGAAAATTCAACATCGTGGAACCTTGTGCCCACTTAATGACATAATCCTGGGCCGAGACAATTCCAAACCTTGTGCCCACTTAATGACATAAAATATATAAACTCATTTTCATACATTAAGAAAATTGATGGATGTTCTATTCCAACCCTAATTCATTTAATTCAAGTACTCTATTGGACTAAGGAGATACATGGGTAAAGATTATATGCCGGTTGATAATAAATGAGATCACATCCATCACAGCCACAACCCAAGAATAATTTAGAGATAATTGTTCTAAACTAAATTTATAATATTATATATATATATACATAAAATTTAATTTTATTAAAAAATAATTCGGGTATTCGGGTTATTCGGGTTAGGACCATTGTCCACGTCCCGCCCATGAATTCGGGTTTAAGGTTTAGGGTTTAGGGTTTGTATGTGGATGAGTCGGAGTCCCTCGGTTTATTATTGAACTATCTCTCCGGGGCTTGTGAAAGATGGTCCACTAGAGATATTCTACCACTTATCCTAAAAAAATCTTTCATTTTAAAATAGGAAGAGTCATTTCTAGGGTAGGGTTTAGGGTTTACTACCCATATTCTATTTATAAGAATATTGTACATGTGTTTACTACCCATTGTCTATTTATAAAACTAAATAATATGCTATTTTCCATTGTATTTATAAAGATATTCTAATAATATGATATGTTTCATTTGTTAGACTATGTAAGAGTAACTATCAGTCTATTGGGTCTTGCGAGTTAAGAATTTAAACACACATTCGGATCGTTTTGGGTCGGGTCATTTTGGATCGGGTTATTTCGAGTCAAGTTTAATTCGGGTCAGTTCGGATCAGTTCGGTTTACATTTTATTCTAGTCATTTCGGTTCGGGTCATTTCGGTTCGGTTCGGGTTCAGATCGGGTCTAAGTCATGTTCGGATGGTTCATTTTTCGTTGTTCGGGTCGAATTTCGGGTTCGAGTCGGATCAGTTCGGTCCAGATTTCGAGTCCGTGTCACTTTTTGTCGAGTCTACCCATAGTTACCCACTAGAAATAAATATACTCTGAAAGAGAAAGCCACCGAGATATACTACCCCACTGACCACCACCACCGCCATTACCACTTTAATTCCTATTAATACCATTTTTCATTTCTTAATCACAAAATCGATCTTAACAGCTCCAATTCTAATTCAAACTAGTTTAACCCCCGTGCCATGTACGGGTAATGTAATTACAAACCCAATTTAATATAGGTATATGACGCTAATAATCACGTTAAAATTATACGATTATATATATTTATCTTCGTATTGTGATTTGTGTTTTTTTACCAATAGTAAATCAACTCATAATATAAATAAGTTGTATTTGTTCAAAAATTACTTTATAATAAATATCATGTTTTATTAAATAATAATATTTATCGAAAGATTACAACTAATTCTTGTTAAGAGATAATTCATAATTTTCGGGATAATTCATAATTTTTAAGCAATTTTTACGGGATAAGATTATATGATATTCTAACTACCTAATTTGTATAAAGGAGGGCTCGAGTGATTATTTTATTATACAAATGACACGTGACGTAAATTTTTGTGAAGACATTGTATCCGCTTTATACTATAGGTAGTATAGATAAGCACATTTTTTGTCAGAACAAAATATTCCCACTTTGGACTTTTCGTATTAAAATACTGATTATACTGTAATCCTCCCATCTTTTCTTTTTTATCTTTCTTCATCTTTCTTCATCAAGGTAAGAACCAAGGGACTGAAATGTGATGAGCAAATGCAAATTACAACACATATTACGGAGTAGTACACTCTACACTACACAGAGAGATAGAGAAAAGAGAGAAGAAGGCTCTGAAACATTCCTTTTTTCCTGCTTTTTAGAAACCAGTTGCTGCTTTTAATTTGCTAGGAAACACCTCTTTCTCTCTTTTCATCTCTCCTTCCTCTCTCTCTCTCTCTCTCTCTCTCTCTCTCTCTCATAAAAGTTGCTTTAGCAAGCTTCTTTCTTTCTTTCACAGTCTTTCAAAAACTTCATCAATGAACACAGCTTCTTGGCCACAGCCACAGGTATGCATAGTCCTCTTTCTGTCTCTCTTTGTCTTCTCCCTCTCTTCTGCATGAGAATCTGGGTTTTCTTTTAATCTTCCCCACTCTTCTTCTTTTCTGGGTTGAGCTTATCTTGTGATCTTTCTAGCTAGCCTCCATGGATGGGAGACCCATGGAAGCTGAGAAGAAGGATTAGATGTGAGCTTAAAGTTTTCATCTTTATTGGTTACTTTTTCTTCTTCTTCTTCTTCCAATTCTTCTCCTTTTTGGGCTTTTCTCATAAAGGATGGTGATGTTTAATCCATCCATCCATAGCTAATTAGTGCATAAGCCTCCCCCACTTTTCTCTTCAAAAATTTGTCACCTGTTTCTCTTTTGTAAAGGGGTGATTAAGAAAGAGATAAATAAAATACAAAACATGATTCCATCACCTGTTATTATCATCTCACCTCTTTCTTTTCCCCCCTTTGATTCTCTTCTCTGCTGCTTGTTTCTGCAATCTGATCTTCAAAAGTGCAATAAAAATAAACAGAAAAAGATAAATAAAGGGAAGTGAAAAATTCCTTTGTTGTGTTTTGTTTTGTTTCTGCCACCTTTGTGTCTTCTTCTGATCTTTCTTTTTCTCTCTTTCTGCAAAAACATTCCTTTTTCTCACCCTTTGTTTTGCTGTGGTGAAGCCAATGGAAGAAATCATCACCACAAACCCATCATCAGACACCAACAAAACCAACAACACCACCCAACAAACAAAGCCACAGCCTTCAACTTCACTGGAGAGGAAAGTGAGGCCACAAAAGGAGCAAGCTTTGAACTGCCCAAGGTGCAACTCCACCAACACCAAATTCTGCTACTACAACAACTACAGCCTCACTCAACCCAGATACTTCTGCAAGACCTGCAGAAGGTATTGGACTGAAGGTGGGTCCCTCAGGAACATCCCTGTTGGAGGTGGCTCAAGGAAGAACAAGAGGCCAGCCTCTTCTGCATTCCCATCCTCAAACACTCCTTCCAACAAGATCAAGCTCCCTGATCTTGTCACCTGCACAAACCCTACCCCCAAAACCCATGAACAAGCTGGCCAAGATCTCAACTTGGGGTTCCCCTCCACTCTCTCAGAATTCATGCAAATGCCCACCAACAACAACACCTCCTCTTCACAGCTTTCTGCTTTGGAGTTGCTCACTGGGCTGAGCTCTGGCTCAAGGGGCTTGAATCTGATGATGACTCCTTTTATAGGTATGCAGATTCCTCACCATGACAACCCAGAGTCAGTTTTCTCATCTGGGTTCAGTCTGCAGAGTGATGGGCTTGGCAATGGTGGTGGAATCCATGGAGGTGGTCAGGAAAATGGAGGCAGGATCTTGTTTCCTTTTGAGCATTTGAAGAGTAGTGTTCTTACAACAACAGCTGATGAGAATCATCATCATCAAAATCAGAACAGTGATCAGCAAGTTAATCAGCAAGGAGACTCAACAGGATATTGGAGTGGGATACTAGGAGGAGCTGGTTCATGGTAACAATAATTGGTAACAAGGTTAATAGTATTAGTATAATTAATTTGCATAGCTTACATCTTGGGTGGGTCTTTTTCTTGTTTGAAAAAACAAAACTTTAGTCTTTGGGTTATTTTATTTTATTATTTTTGGCTTTCTTTTGGATATGAGAGTGGTTTTCTATGTGCTTTAATTCTCTAGGAGGGTTGGTGACTTGACTTTTGTTGAGTTCTTCTTTGATGGAGGAAAAAAGAAGACAAAGCTAACAAAGATAGGTAGGATAATTGGAGGGTTTGTTGTCTTCATCTTCTCTTAAATTATCCTATATATCCCTTTTCATCTTGTGATTTTAGTTCCAACTTGAGGGAACTTTTGAAGCTTATATTTTTAGCTTGCTTCAACCAAACATGCAAATGCAATATCAAAAGTGCTTGCTCATGTTCTTCATAAGAAGATTGCACTTGTCAAGAGCAGGCATGCATGCATCTTCTTCTTCTTCTTCATCTAGCTTTCTAATGGTTAACTTGTTCAGCTCTGGTATAGGAGGAGGAGGAATATTGGTAATCATCAATATATTTCTGTATAATTTTCTTTTTCCTTTTCTTAGCATTGTAATGAGCTTAAATTTCAGGTGCATTGACAGAAACTTATGTGAAGTTGTTAACTTTTAGTGTGAGTTTTGCTTTTTTCAGTTGCCTCTTTCTTTACTGTGCTCAAGTAGTCATTTTGAATTTTGATGTTGCATGGCTCTGTTGAGTGCTGATTTCATTTATGTAGCTACAGAAAAACAACTAAAGAACAGAACTTTTTTCACCCCTTAGAGAATTTTTTTGCCTTCCAACTACTTGAAAGTTCTAAACTTGGTGTTCATTTAATGCTCATCTGGTGAACTACTACTTGGAAAGATTAAAGCTTTCAGGAAGTAATTAATTTTTCCTTTTTCACCCATTTCTCTAATTAGTTATATCTGGAGCAAGTGTTGAAGGAAAAGAGGAGTGCATTCATCAGTCCTTTCATAGTCTCAATTATTCAGAGAGATTCTTCTTACCAGCCATTAAAACATGCCACCCATGTTAAAGAAGGCAACCTAAAGAAAGAAATAAACTTTTTTTTTTTAAAAATGAATCAGGAAGGAAAAACAGGCACCAGAAAACCAGGTATGAATTCTCATGCCTTCACATGGCTTTGCAATAAAGTGGAAAGCCCACTCAAATCATGGCAGAGAGGAAGCTCCCTTTATTTCATGTTACAAATTAGGCAATTTTCTCCATTGCTTTTTTTTGCTGTTGTTGTTGTTGTCATATCACTATTTAGCTTAATAACAAGTGGGTTAGGTATCTCACAGGTTAACATGTTAATCATATTTAATTTACTGGGTCAAGTTTGTTTTGGAATAGGGTTTTATGTAATCTGGGTCCATTTAAAATTCCAAGTACATGTCAAATTTGAAGAAATTTATTTCTGGGTCATTAGTGGTTGCACATATTGGCCACATTTTCATGGGTGTGAAAACATAATCTTTGTATTAGTGGATTAGGTAATTCTTGCCACATTTGTGATTTGTGGTGCAATTAAAACTTAAATATTAAAATATGTATAATTTGGTTTTGAGAATGAGAGATTGTGATTTGTGAGAGAGAGATCTGACAGGGACCCTGTCTTTGGTCCAAGTTTGGGACCCACAAAAACATTCTCCTAGGCAAGTGTGCTCAAGAGAATAAACTTTGCCACTATTTTTGTTTAATTTTTTTAAAAAAAACTTATATTCATCTAGATCTAGAGCCTAGACCTTCCATATTTAATAATAGTACCATACACACACTATTTTATGATAAATGATGAAACTTTTATATCAATATAGGACTTTACATTATGCAATATGCATGCATTGTACATCTCTGATCTTTTATGTAAACCACTCACTTCCAAATAATTTATATAGAAAAAACAGGGCCCTCAATCACCACTCACCACCCTTCAATCATGGAGGTGACTGTTGAGTTCTTACCGCCATTTTTCACCTCTAAATTTTCTACTAATCAAGTGTTTAATTTGATTATTGTTGTGTATCATCAACGTACAAAGAGAACTGTGCCAATCATCATGCAATATTGTAAGATGTTTAGTAAATTAAGCTCTACTTATTAGCCAACTAGAGACTAGACTACATATATTGTCTTTTAAATAAACTATGTTTAGCATGTATGTATGTGGATTCACCAATATATATACATTATCTTACATCAAATCATCTTAAAAGACCTTATAATTCAGAATATAATATCAAAATGGGAATCATTAAACCAGTCGCACACACACCCTTGAATTAATTTACAAAGTACTGTAGCAAAGAGTCAAGCTTTAATCTTCTTTTTTTTGAGATACGGAAAGGAATTGGGAGACCCTCTTAAAAACTCAGACGTAAGACATCACTATAATTGAGATAGTGAACATACAATAGAAGTAACCAGCGATATAGTCAACAACAGAATTACTCCGAGCCAACGTGTTAGATAGTCCAACTACCTAGAGTACGGTATGGAATTCTTTAGAACTAATAAAACCCTAATTTAGCTCCATTTTTTATTTTTTTGAGAAGAAAATCTTGGCATTTTGTGTCAATCAAATTGGCCTGTTCCTCTTTTTTGTTTTAACTTTTATCAGGGGCTAGAGATTGCTTGTAGAACCAGAAAAGCAGGGCACATTTTCCTTCTTTTTTCCAACACCCACAGACACAAATTACTCCTGTGCAGGCTCAAATCTACCAAGTTTTCTAATTCAGGGACCATGAAAGCAACCTCAAGTCCAGATGTAGTGCAGGTTTATTTAAAATTTCAAGCAAAATGCTAATTGCAGTGTTTATATGTATATAAATAAGTGAAGTTGTTGTTTTTTTCCCCAATAAATGGCCATTTTTGGGCTTGTGGGTTATGGGTTGTTGGAATTTCTCTATTTCAAAACACAATTTTAGAGCTGATTTTTGTCATTTTCACTTGAAATAAAAGGGGAGTTTTTTAAGTCAATAAGAACAAGGAAAACCTTAAGTAGTTCTTACTAATTGGTATGTGTTTCTTTCTTTAATTTAATGAAGACGACCTCTCATCTTATAATTGAACCGCCTTGTTTGATTTAATTTCCTTATGACTTCTCAAAATGTCACATTTAATACTTCACAAGTGAAGGTACAACTTCTCTTATTTCTGCATTTTTTTCCTTCTGTTGTTGCTATTTAGATACAGTCTTAACTACTGTATTAATTCAATAATAACACTATATTTTGCCTCTGTATCGATTTATCCGATTGTCAGTTTACTGATTCATACCGAAGCAAGGCTCAATATTTAGAAGAAGAAGAAGAAGAAGAAGAAGAAAATGTCAATAGTGCTATTAGAATTGTTCCGGTTTTGAACCGAACTATAATATTTTGTCGGTTTAAACAAGAGTGACAAGAACCGATTTTTCTTTCTTTCATTTTTCTAATATTTGAAATTATTACTAAAATCATAAAAAAAAAAAATTGTATATAGTTAATAGTTTAGTGTATTTTCTTTTAAAAATGATAACCATAGTAATATACGTAAATGTATTTTTTGTATCTTAATACACATAGAATCAATACAAAAATACAATTTATGGTGGGTTAATTTCGAGTAGACTTGTCAATTAAGTTGGTTTGGTCGGGTTCGATCATTATAGATTCAGATTGAGTCAGGAGTCAAGTCAAGTTGGGTCATGACGGGTTATTATGCAAGTTCGGAAAAGTCTAATGAGTCAAGAATTTCAAGTTTATATTATAATTAAATAATAATATTATTTTTTAAAATATTTATAATACTCCATCCGTTTCAAAAAACATGACCTTTTAGACAATTTAGGTTGTTTCAAAATACATGACCATTTTATATCTTTTCCCTCTTCTTTCCGGATATGCCCCTCATGATAACCTCAATCATTGAAAAAGTAGAACATGCAAGCATGCTTTTTCTTTTTGATAAACAACATGCATAACTTTTACAAGGGTAATTTAGGTAATATAAAAGTTCCTTAATATGCGTGAATTTTCTAAAAGACCATGTATTTTGAAACGGATGGAGTAAAATATATTATGATATTCCAAGTAAGTTTTATTTATTCTACAATAATAATAATTTGCGCTGACCAAATATATTGAGTATTTTAATCAATTGAATTTTTAGGTTTTTTTTTTACCTATCAATTCGGATAGACTCAGTTTTTAAGACTCTAGTTTAAAGGGATTCTGTCATGGCTCCAGTTTCACGTTTCCACACTGTGCTCTGATGATCAACAATCCAAAAAGCATGCAATTAGCAATCCTTGCCAGATCATTAGTTACTTAACAAACGTTTGATTTGATAGTCGTTGCTTTCTCAATTATATATAGCACTAGCATTATTAATTATACCACAGATTAGATTATAATAATTGTAGCTTACAAGATAACTTAAAAAGTATATATACGTAGCAGCAATAACAGACTACTTTGGTTGTGAAGAGCGTGTGCAACGGTGAGGAACTATCATCCTCTTTCAAATTTCTCTTTCCTTTTCTCCATTTGACACATCATCTCCTCTCTCATCCACCTCATTTTCTCCTTTTTCATTCCTCTTTCTCATCACCTTTTTTTATTTATCCCTACAATGGAGAGGATCCTCTTATATTCCCTCTCCTATTTTATATGTATATATTCACTCTATATTCTATATAATCAAGATATGATAAAATTAATTACTCAACTTAATTAATAATTACACTATATTTAATAAACTAATTTAGTGTAGTTAATAAAATTGTAAATAACTTGTGATAATATAGATTGGATTGCAAATGAAAAAAAAACCTTGATTAAACATAAAAAACACTACAAATGACGAAAGATGAAATGTAGAAGCATTAAACATACATTATAACATTTTATAGAGATGGAAATTGGACTCAATTTATAGAGAAAAAATGATTAATGTAGAAATGATGCAAAATTAGACTCAATTTATAGAGAAAAAATTGATGGAAATTAATTTATTTATTTTTTAAATAAAAAATGTTACATTTTATTATTATTTGGGGTATAACTTAACTAGTTATAAATTTGAATGAAATAATTGAAAATAGTTGTAGTAGTAGATAACATGTGTCACATGGTAAATGAGTAAAAGTTAAAGTTTGGCACAAGAGCCAAAATTTACAATCCTTGGTAGAAGGAGGATTACTTTCATTCCTCCTTCAAGAGAGGATCCTCTAACAATTTCTACAATGGAGAGGACATCCTCATAGAGGAGAGAGAGTGCTAAGAGGAGAGTAATTCCTCACCATTGTACATGCTCTAAGATGATTATTATATGGTTGTTCTGTCTTACATCACGTGAAACCCTCTCTAATCTGTGGGGTTTTCCTACCTACCTTTTGGCTTACAGAAACAATATTGGGTTAGTGACGTTCATAATCTCATATGCATTCTTGGGGAAAAAAGCAGGGTCCAATAATATTGATTAAGTCTTATTAATCAAATTTTTTATAGTTTATTTATGATCTAAGTAGAGCTGTCAAAATTTGACCTGATTTGAACCGACCGAAATTTTAGGGTTGAAACCCAACTCGAATAGTAGCGCGTGAGCAAAGAAAAAACCGAACCCGATTAACCCGATCCCGACCCGACCGACCGATTTTTTTATATATGTAGAATAAATATATTTTCTTTTAAATATTATAATATTATATTATAAAACCTATTATAAATAAAATAATATTATTAAATCTAGTAAAAATATTTTTTATTAATAAATGTTATTATTTAATCATAACACTATATTAATAATCACTAAAAATCTAAAATTTTGATCTGTTAGGTCGACCCAAATCCACACAATAACCTGTCAAGACCCGACCTGATTTGACCTGAAAAATCCGATTAACCCGAACACGCACCCGAACCCGAATCCACCAGAACCCGCACCCGAATCCGAATCCACCCGACCCAACCCGTTTGACACCTCTAATTCTAAGGGAATAATTTAGTGGCCCATTTTACTATTTTCCTGAACAAGTTTGCTTATAACGAATGGTGTTAAAATCTCGATCCGACCATATGATTGAAAAATGGCTTAAAACATACGCGGCCCCCTAAACTTGCACACATTAGTCATTTTAGCACCTGAATTTATCGGGTATTCACTTTGACACCTGAACTCAACGTTTTGTAACCGATCAAACACTCGGACGCAAACGTGGCAAAAAAAATTGCCACGAGGATGCCACATAGCCTAACACTTACTTGCCATGTCATTAGGTAAATTAAAAAAAAATCAAAAACAATAACAAATGTAAAAGAAATATATAAAAAAAGTAAAAGAAAAAAAAAACCACTCTTCTCCTCTAACCCTTCTTCATCCTCCCAAATCTGAACCCCTTCCACCCAAATTCAGCCAACACCTCCACCCAAATACGGCCAACTCCTCCACCCAAATCCGGCCACCTCCAACCCTTCATACGCCAACGCCCAGAGAGGATTCAAGAGGAAAAGGCAAGAAAGTGGTGGCGCCGGCGGAGGCTCCGACTTCGATGCCCCTCTCTCGGACGACGCGCGGCCAAGATCTGGTGGCAGGAGGAGTGGATGCAGAGGAAGGAACGAAGGAGTCGGGGACGTTGGAGATGAAGGACATGAGGCCGGCCCGGCCGAAGAATTTGGCGACGAAGACGGTGGCGTGGACTTGGGACTCCGCTGTCGGGATCCACTACAGGCACGGCCGCAGCACGCACGAACTTGGCGACGAAGACGGTGGCGTGGCGGAGGACTTTCTACGTGAGGCCTTTGTTGGCGGCGATGGCGGATCGGGCGGAGGCGGCGGCGGATTGGCCGGAGGGGTCGTTGTAGAGAGGGGTTCCGATTTCAATTTGGGAATCGGGGTTTTGTTTTTTTATTTGGGCAATTGTTTTTTTTTTTTTAATTTGTTATTGCTCTAAATTTTTTAAATTCATCTAATGACATGGCAACTAAGTGTTAGACTACGTGGCATCCTCGTGGCAAATTTTTTTGCCACGTTTGTGTCCGAGTGTCTGATTGGTTACAAAACGTTGAGTTCAGGTGTCAAAGTGAATACCCGATAAATTCAGGTGCTAAAATGACTAATGTGTGCAAGTTTAGGGGGCCGCGTATGTTTTAAGCCATTGAAAAATGGCAATCATAGCGATTCTGATCCTAGGTGCAATCTTTACTGAAGATCATGAGCATATTGCCATATCGATATGACATGACTATGTATATTTGAAACATAAAAATGAGCATATCTATTCTTCAAATCTACCATAATATGAATGATAATGTACTGTACGTATAAAAATTGGTATCTTTCTTCATCTACGACTTCAAGTATATTAGGTTGATTTATACTATATTTACTTATTTAGGTACAATAAAATTAGATTTTACGATCCGATCAGAGAGCGCATGAGATCCGACACGAGAATCCAGACCCTAACAACATCTCTTGCAGGTTGTAGCATTAGGAGTTGAGACACAAGTACCGTCTATTAATCAGTTGACTATTTCAACCAGAGCAACATCATTTTCAGTTTTCTTACAATACAAATGGTCACTATTTGCAATGAAGTATAAATCAAAATCACAGATTACAGAAGATATGGGAAAAATGTTCAAGCATCATATGCCAAAGGGCTTTAGACAAAAGGTGAAGCTAATAGCAGCTTATATAAGATCAATGTAAACAATAATAAGAGTATCATTTCATAACTTCCAACTCATACGCGAGAGCTACTTCTTCTCTGGCACAAACTATATACCTTTCTTTTTATCAGGATTGAAGGTGTCTAAATCCATCAGGGTAACAAGACTATAAATCTCCATTGATACCAAATATGCGAACCTTGTGCATGTTGGGAAACTTGGCAATAACAAGAACAACAACTGCTAGCGTGTTGAATAGAAGCATTGGGTTTTGGTAGTTTGTTGTATGGCAAGCTACCAAATACCTGCAGAAGAAAGAGTCCTGTCACACTTCTTGAATAATAATAGTATATATGTGGAGAGCAGACTCAGAGAAAGGATTGAAAGGGGGCAATTTGTTCAATGAAGTTGATCGGGAACTGTTGACGAGTTGAATTAGTCAGTACTACTAAATATGGAACAAATTGATAAGTACGCATCAATGAAATTTATCATATACATATATGACACCTACAAATGGGGATATGGAGAACTACTCCTATAATACAACTCAATTTAATTCGCCCAAAATTGGAAACAATTACTAGTGACAACCCTGACCAAACCAAAGGAGGACACCGGCCTCCTCATACTTTCTTGTATGTTAGTGAGCTAAATTCTGATCTCTGGTTTGTCAAAACCTACTACTCACATGTGAGCTTATGTCCTTTCTTTATCAAGAATGAACTACAGCTATATTTCTTTCTTTAGCAAGCCCCTTATCCAGTCGTAGAAGCAAGTGAAAAATAAGAAAATAATTTCCCATTTATGTTAGTGGCATAATTTTTGATCTAGGATCTGCTATGCTGACCACTCAGTTGATGTATTTAAGTCATACATTACTTATTGAGTGGTAGGTTTAAAAACAAATCAGAGATCAAAATTTATTTCACTAACATACAAGTATTTTCTACGTACACCACCAGCATTAAAGATTCTAATAAGACAGCATAACATACTCTGGCGAAAAATGGATGTTAGAGTACTAAAAAAATTCCACAACTATATGCAATTCTGTTTTACTAAATTGCAGATATATAGATAATCAAAAATTGCATATACTCACAGAAGTACTGGTACAATTGTCAAAAACTTCCTGTTACGAGTGAGCTGCTTGCCATTGTCCATCTGCTCCCACCAAGTTAATCGGTTATACATTCCCTGGTCATCAGCAAAGGGTGTACCTTTCTTCCAGTGAAAGAAATGATATGTAACCTAGGGGGAAAAAATCCAGTTAAAATGAAGAAATCCCTCTGAAATAAATAGCTTTCAATGATGGAATAAATAGGTACGATGAGTAGAGTTCAAAGGGTTTCGAAAAACACTTGTCATTGACCACGTTAGACCTGACATTCCAAATCACTTACAGAAAAGGCAAAACAAGTAGTTTGATGTGTGCTGTATCATTCCAAAAATGTGAAAACAAGATGCACCTTATGTTCAAATCAAATACCATGATTTCAGAAAGTTCAAAATTTATTACTTCTTATTGTAAAACTCCCTGAATTTCTTTACCCTTTAATTACCACTAGCCACAACCATGATCTTGATATTAAATTACAAATTATTCATTTCTCAGGAACAATGAGGATTATAAATCAAAATTCAAGCAAGACCAAACATGCAATTTGACAACACTCATTCTACCGTGGCTAGAACAACACCACCCACAAGACCAAAAGCGGGCTGCAGAATTCATAACATGCAAACTGATTCATAGCCCCAAGCTACTGCAAGCAGAACACAAAGGATGAGAAAACAGTCTAGAGCACAGGTGTGATGCCAACTGTGTCCAGCACAGCTATGCTTTCAGTTTTCTTTCATTGTCCATTTTATTGTACTTCCATGTATAATATAGCATTCTTAGAGTCTTAAAATTGGACAGACCATTTTGGCTTCCTTGCTCACTTGTAGCATTATTCCAGATTGAAGTTTTTTTTTGTATCAATTACAATAGATCCAGCAGTAATATCCCTGTTGTTGGATTTTTCAACTGCACATAGATTGTCTTTTTACCCTATTCTCTCTTATTTAGATTAAGCATTCAGTATCTTGTTTAATTTCATGGGTTATGTTTTCATATATGCTTCTCAAGTTCTCTGTTCTGGAGTCAGGGTGAGCCTGCCAATGTGCAACTAGATGAAAATTGAATCTCAGAACTAATTTGCATTATTGACTATATTTCATTGAACCCTAGTATATGATGCCAAATATGTGAAACAGTGAAACCTATATGAATATTATATGAATTTGGACAGTAGAAGATAGACTGGTTCATTAAAACTAATTTAAAATCTCTACAGGATACAATAAACTGACACATAATTCATTAGGTGTCAATTAAACTAGCAGGGCATAAATTGAAAGCAGAGGTAAATTTGATCTATATATGTTGGTAGTGTCAGAAAGGAGCTAACCGTTGGAATAAGATAAGTTCCCCTTCAAACTGGCTCAACTAGAACTGAACAAGGTTTGGGTTTTAGTTATTGTGGTGATCAAGCCTGAAAGCCTTCTCCTCATGTGATTTGATGATTTCCATCTTTGATTTTTATTTCTGACATCAGTTTGTCAGCATAGATTACTAGTATTGAGTAGGCTAGTTCTTGAACATGGACATGTGAGAACAACGTGGAGTACTGCTCCACAATTTGTGTGGGGCAAAGAGGGAGAAACAAACAAACTTGCAGGATTTGGGTGGTTCTGGAAAGAGAGGAGCTTGAGGCAAAGGACTGACAGTTGGGGTGATGCAAGTGGCCGTTAGTGAGAGTGCATAAAGGAGAATGTACACTTTAAGACTCACATCAGAAACCTATTACGTGTTCAAGATCCCCAAAACCAGATGAAGAGCTTCCTATCACTAACTTATTTGTAGATGTACCTTCCAGTTCTAGTAAATAAAAGACCTGTCAACCTTATGCATATTTTCTCAGGTCTCACTAACCCAATAGTAGCCCTTCTTGCCAATAATCCCCATTTTTTCTATGTCATGACCATGCCTATTTATTGCCAGGCTTCTTATATTCATGCACAGCATACTAAATCTAGAGTTCCAAAAAAGAAGGTGCTCTCATGTAACTACAAAGATTGAATGATTGAGAAGGTAACATACTCTAATCTCAGAATACAAACTATAAGGAAAGATTGAAGAAGAAATGTAACAGAGAACAACCCAACACTGATATTACAAATCACTCCAACACAATCACACAAGCCGGAACTTGTTCCAGAATTTCACAAGTTCATTCCAGCAAAGGCTAGATAAATAGCCTCCGGTGTAATTTGTTTTCCTTAAGGGCCAAAACGACACATGAAACTGATACTTTGTCGGCAAAAACTAATTTCTGCAAAGCCTAATGTAGCAGCAGCAGCAAGAATAAATTCAGTTCCTAGTATTATACTTTCACCTAATTCAGTTTATCAGCTCCTCAACAGTGAAGGATCTTGAATGCCACATCATTTAGTAGCAAAGCCCCCTTCTTCCTCTGGTTATTAGTTTGACAATCACACTACTTCAACTCGCCACTGGAAAACACAAATTAAGCTCGCTACTCTAATGCATTGACTTTGCACCAATTGACAGACCACTTTGGTAAACAGTTTAGGATGATATGCAAATTGACAATCCTTGATGTAAATTAAACTCTCTAATCTAAACAACCTCCCCAAAAAACCTAAAATCCTTAAGAAGAAAGTCATCGAGCATCAGATCCATAACCAAACCAAAAACTGCTTGCAATCCCCCACCATATAGATGTCACCATAGGCAGCATAACAAGCATAAATTAAGACAATCAAACAGCTCAATCACACCAGATCAACTTCCAACGAAACCCTAATTAATGAAAGGGGGCAAACAAAAGAGAGGGCTTTGTGTTGCTTACAAAGAAGTGGACGAGATGGACGATTGTCCAGGCGATGCCAGAGGAGAAACCGAAGAGAGAGACGAGGAGGATCCATGGGACGAAGAGCAAGAGGATGTAGGTCGTCCAAATCCCAGGGTACGCAAACCATTCGGTGTTCTTGTTCATCTCCGCCGATGGCTCAGCCCTAACGTACATCATGTTCGTCATTCTCGTGGTGAAAATGACGACGATTGAAGATTTTAGTTTTGAATTGAGTTGATGGTGATCAGATTGCAGTCCGCAGTATTCCTAAAACGCCGAAGGCGGAGAATTCAACAGCACGAGAAGAAGAAAACTTGATGAGTGAAGGTATTTGAATTTTCTTTTGGTGATACAGAGGTGGAAATTACTCAAATTAGGGATTTGGAAGGTGAGGGGAAACGACTCGGAAGATATTGATTTCATTTAATTTCAACGGCCCGCCATAAAATTGTTTTTTATTATTGTTTTATTTTGGAAAATGATACTCCCTCCGTCCCATAATGTTTGTCCCTTTTCCTTTGTAATTTGTGAAGGAAAAGGGACAAACATTATGGGACGGAGGGAGTACAAAATAATCCCGAGTATTAATTTTCCGGATTTTGAAAATCATCACGAACACTACTAATTATAACTGGTAACTGGTTTAACCCCCGTACCATGTACGGGTAATGTGATTATAAATCCAATTTAATATAGATATGTAATGTCAACGATCATGTTAAAATTATAGGATCATATATATTTATCTTCGTAATTTGATTAGTGATTTTTTTATCAATAGCAAATCAACTCATAATATAAATAAGTTGAATTTGTTTAAAAACTACTTTATGATACATATCAAGTTTTATTAAATAGTAATATTTATGAAAAGATTATAACTAATTCCTGGTAAGTGATAATTTATAATTTTCGGGATAATTCATAATTTTTGGTAAATTTTAACCAATTTTTACTGGACAAGATTATATGAGATTCTAACTACCTAAATTGTATAAAGGATGACCCGACTGATTATTTTATTGTTGAAATGACACGTGGCGCAAATTTTTGTGAAGACATTGTCTCCGCTTTATACTATAGGTAATATAGATATTAACAAAAAAAATGACTAGAATCATTTTTCAACGCGTTTTTTGGTATAATCAATGATGTGGCGATCAAGATTATTTTAAACAAGTGTAAAATATCAAATTATTATGTGAGAATTTCAATCGATACACCGTTGATTCTATCGGAAAACTCGTCAGAAAATGATTTCGGATCATTTTTGGTTAAGAGTGTGATAGTTCGTATTGTTGGTGGTGATTTTCCAAGTTTAGATTATTTTTGGTTGAAAAATGATACTTTAGATTATTTTGAGTCATCTTTTATTTTGTTTTATTGATAAGGTAAGAATTCAAAATCCAACAAGACAAGTAAGACGTAGAGACTGTAAGAATTGAGTCATTCTATGAACAACATAGCTAATGTCTAAGTAAGACGCCCAATGAGACGACAATATTACTCGGGTTGATCAATAAGCACTTTCGAAGCGCTGATTTTGGTCCATGTGAAACTTATACAATTTGCTAGCCAAGAACTAGACCCAGGAAGTAGATCAATGACATATTTTTGTTGAGAAAGAAACAACCCCTTTGAGGAACTAGCAATTTCAATCCTATGAAAATATTTGAGAGGCCTAAGATTCTTCATAGAGAAGGAGAAAATCAAATAGGCCTTAAATTTGGAAATAGACGAAACATCATTCCCTACGATAATGAGATCGTCAACATAGACCAGAGCATGAAGAATCACAAAATCTCGGATAAACATGAATAGAGAATAATATGCCTAAAGCCAAAATTGCGAAGTGTGGTAATAAGTTTATAGAACCAGTTTTGAAGAGCATGTTGAAGTCCATAAATACATTTTTGAATGCAAAAGACTAGCCCAAGAGGCGCCCCTAGATATACAGGTGGAAGTTTCATATAGATCTCCTCGTGAAGATCACCACGCAGAAAGCATTATGAACATCCATCTAATGTAACTCCCACCCTTTGACGGCGAGAACAAAAAGAAAGCTCGTATAGAAACCATCTTGGCAACAGGGGTCATACGTTTTCGGGCATTTAGAATCTTAGTCAAATTCTGGTTGATAAATACAATTGTAGTGAGCATGCACTCCCCCAAAAATTGAAGAGAAAGACGAGCATGAAAACAGTGGGGGACCTAGATATTTACGTCAAAGGGGGCTAAATAGCTTAATTTAGGTATAATTATATGTAATCATCACAACTTGGAACAAACTCAAAATAGATTAATCTAAGTATAAAATTAGTCATGATCTTAGTTAGCAAAGAAAATGAAACAAATTGAAAAACGTCTATTTTTTTCTAAGTTTTAAAATTTAGGTTGTATATGCACCACACTCACCAAGAAATTATACAACTTCAGGTTTCAAAAGGAAAAGACATGTTCAAACTTCAAACAGGTAAATTTCGGACCAAACTAAAGTTTTTATTAAACCCACCGTAGATTTCGACCTAATGTTTAGATTAAAATTTTGCGGATTACAAATCGGTTTCGGGTCAATGCACAAGTTTACGATTCTATCCATAGTTTCTGTTTCATTTAAAATCTAAATATAATAAACAAGGCACATAAATATATTTATGCAGTTCAAATATATTTTTTTTCTAATGCATTTAATTTCAATGTGAAATGCCTTGTTTTTCTCTTGTGGAACACACCTAACCTATATATTTTCACAATGGAAAAACACTTTTGAGTACTATATAATTATAATAGATTAAAAGATTACAATAGTAGTCAACTATTGAAAATAAATTGGATCTTTTAAACATCTTTTTTCTACATAGATATTATTAAAAAAAATTATAAAATCTCAATGGGAACTATAGCCCCCACTGGGCATTGGGTGCATCCGCCCCTATATGAAAATGAATAGCATAAGCGATGTTCCAAAGATGATAATGTTTACGGTCAACCTAGCCATTTTTTTTAGGGTGTGTAAATACAGTTGTTTTCAAAGATGATGTCAACTCAAACAAAGAATAGAATTAGAGGCAAACATTCAGTCTTGTTGTTAGTACAAACATGGAGAACTTGTTTATGAAATTCTTGTGACACTATGGCACAATCTTAGAAGTTTTAGACTTGGCTTCTATCAAAAATACCCAAGGTCCCCGAGAATGCTCATCAATAGCAGTGAGAAAAATAAGAAGCACACTATCTAAAAGCAGTGTTATACGGACTCCAAACATTATAATGAATTAATTCAAATAAATCATATTCTTGATTAAGACTATGAGGAAATGGAGCACGAGTTTGCTTAGGTTTAAAACAAATATTAGAAGGCGACGAGTAGAGCTAGGATTCCTCAACAACGGTAAATAAAACAAAAGTAGGAACAAAAGGATGACCCAAGCGCAGGTGTAGTAGGTCAGTCGAGACAATAGTAGTACATGAACGATATGCTCGAACGTCGGACTTTAGGGCACGCAATCACTAGACCCACCTCGTTGCTCAACTGCTCCAATCACTGTCCTCAAACTTAGGTCTAGTATGACGTAAAATCTGCAAGTAATCCTGACATTGCAAGAGAGATTGGAAGTTGGCTGGGTGAAAGATAATAGATTGCAAGTGCGGCGAGGCACAATGAGAACATTCGAAAATTTCATATTTCCAAAGTAGGCAAAACCAGATTTAGAAATAATAGAGGTTTTGCCTTTAGGATGAGTAATGCTTATAGAATCAATATTAACATGATCAAACAAAAAATCGGTTCCATCAAGCATATAGAACGAGGGGCTAGTGTCAAGAATCTAGGGTTCAAAGTCTTATAAGACAATTTACTGGAAGAAGTAGAATTATTTATGGAACCGAATAAAGAGACCATAGATTTCCATAGGGTGTAAGTAAAACCTAAACCAAAGGCCTGACAATCCTAAGTATTGGATCTTGAGTAATAGCACTCAAGATCATTCATGCATGGGTAATACTTGTCATTTTATTCACGATCATTTTATTATGCGAAAACGTGTTTTGGCTTTTAGGGAGTTTGATGAAAGTCATACCTTCCAAGTATAGGTGTCAAACAGGTCGGATCGGGTGGATTCGGGTTCAGTCTTTTCGGGTTCGGGTTGAGTGCAGGTTCAGGTCACTTGGGTTACAGGTCAAGCCGGGTAGGGTCTTGACAGGTTATCGTGCGGGTTCGGGTCGACCTAACAGGTCAAGAATTTGAACTTTAATGATTATTAAAATAATATTATGATTAGATAATAATATTTATTATAAAATATTATTTTTAATAAATTTTCATAATAAAATTTTATTTATAATAGGTTTTATGATAAAATATATTATACTATTTACATTAGAATATATTTATTCTACATATATATAATATATCGGGTTTGTCGGGTCGGTCTCGGGTTTCAACCCAATTGGGTTCGGGTTCGGTTTTTTTCTTTGCTCGCTACTACTCCGTATTAGTGTTGGGTTTCAACCCAAAAATTTTCGGTCGGTTTGGGTCGATTTTTCGGGTCGGGTCAAGTTTTGACAACTCTACTTCCAAGTATTTGCAACATTATTCCTACGATTCTAGAAGAGTATAGATTGCTCCATAGAGTCTTTACAATTAAACTAGATAATGCTTCTAACAACATCGCTTTCATTAATGATTTGATTCGAACTTATCAATCGGTTTTTGAAAACAAATATTTTCATACCCGATGTGCTTGCCATATTTTAAACTTGTGTGCTTAAAATGGGTTAGTTATATTACGACAAATGATTGAACCTATTAGATATGATCTTAAACATATTTGGCTTATACTAAGACCTGAAAAGAGTGGAAGAAGTTTTGTTCGACCAATGGCTTTAAACCAATTGTTTTTGCAAAAGATGTCGGTCATTGTTGAAACTCCACTTATAAACTACTTTACCAATGCTTGCGATACAAAGATCTTTTGGCTTCTTTTGTCGCTCAAAACATTCCGAATTTGGAAGACCAGTTTGGGACCAATGTTTTCAAATCTTTATAATCTTAAAGGTTTTCAATGATGAAACTCTATCTTTTAGTCATTTTCATAAACCAACGGCTGATATATTTTGTTTTCATGCTTTGAATGTGTCTTGTGCCTTTCGAGAAGGGTTTAGACATCCCGCACTTTTCGAGGCCACTATGGCCATGAATAGCAAATGGTTGATTTATTATTGGTTTATTCCTGATATCTATCATGTTACTTGTGTTTTTGAACCTAGATGTAAAATAGGTTGTTTGCAAAAGTCATTAAATATTTACTATGAATGTTTGGATTAAGGTATTGTGGATGGTATTAATATTTCAGAAATTGTTGCTCATGTTAGATTGCATGTTTGTGAGTTGTGTACTAAATATGATTGTGGAACGCCCCGGCTTTTTGCACACTATTTTTTGACTTTTTGCACCACGCCATTTGAAGGCGTCGCCATTTAAAGGCGTGTGAATATTATATTAATTAAATTGCAGGAAAACAAAAAACGGGAAAAAAAGGAGGCGTCATAGGACGCCGGTCAACGGCGTCATGCCACGCCGGTCAACGGCGTCGTCGGACGCCGGTCAATGGCGCCGGATCCCCGCCTTGGCGCCTTCCCACTTATAATATATTTCTAATAGAGCCTTAAGACTTCAATAAGTTCAATTAGCCCAATTGGCAATTACACACTTCGGCTTTTAAATGGATCCCAAGTTCGAATCCTGTCAACTACATTTCCCCATATATTTATTATTATTTTTATTATATGAAAAGAAGTGTTTAATTTCAAAAAAACATGTAGCTATTGAGATTTCAACCTTGAATCTCAAGGTGCCCAAGTAAAGTACTTACCAATTGTGCTAATGGGGTTATGTGATATTTAACATCCTATTAAATTTATATACATAGAAAGACCAAAATACCGTTGATGGAAGGGATGGCGTCCCACGCCGGTCAACGGCGTCCCGCCCCGCCGGTCAACGGCGTCCCGCCCCGCCGGTCAACGGCGTCCCGCCCCGCCGGTCAACGGCGCCCCGCCAAGCCGGTC
>OZ002731.1:3648026-3869088 GCA_963924305.1 Polygonum maritimum
CTGCCTTGTTTTGTTTGAGCTAATTCCTTGATTACTGTTTGCCTTTCTTAATGAATCTTTCAAAGTAGTTCATTCAGTTTGGACTTTGTATCAATTGCTATGTTGTTCTTAAACATTAATCTGTCAACTCTATTATCTCGATCAACTCAAGTTAAATTTGTGCTCAAGTCTTGTACTTGTCGAAGTGCACGAAGATGGAACGAAAAGAAGGGCCATTTGAGGAAAACTGGATCAAACAGATGTCTTTCATAGAGTCAACTCATAACTTGCTCTTCAGTGCCGATTTCAGCCTCCAATAGCTCAGAGCCGGTTTTACCCAGGAGGTATTGTTAGAATACAACGAAAACAAAAGGTTAGGAAATCAAAAAGCAAGCATGTCACTATTCAGCCGGTTTTGAGGATTCCTCAGTTGTAATTCTTTTGATTAATTGTGTCTCAGTAATTACAAGGTGTGCTCCTCTAAAATGGATAAACTAAATTAATAATAATTCAAATAACGTCAATGGATAAAGGGAAGATTACAATTATAACTAATTAAGTTATATATATTGTGTTGTATCAGGTATTCATGCCCGTATATGGGTTGCAAACGAAACAAGGATCATAAGAAGTTTCAGCCTTTGAAGACGATCTTGTGTGTGAAAAACCATTACAAAAGAACTCATTGTGACAAAACCTACACTTGTAGCAGATGCAATAAGAAGAAGTTTTCGGTTATTGCAGATCTCAAGACCCATGAAAAGCACTGTGGAAAGGAGAAATGGCTTTGTTCCCGTGGGACAACTTTCTCAAGGAAAGACAAGTTATTTGGGCACATTGCCCTTTCCAAGGCCATACTCCTGCAATTCCATTTGAATCCAACAAGAGTTCAGCTGGTACGTCTATGAACCCTATGGAAAATAATGAAGCTTCCAGTGATAAAGTTGGTGGCATGGATTATAGCTTTGATGTGAGAATGAGTATGGATGATAGTTTCTTCTCTCTGCCGAGCTTTGATAGTTGTAACGTTCTCCAAGAATTCTCTCAATCTGTTTTTGATGATCCGGGAACTCCATTTCCATTCCTATTATCGGGGACCAAGAATGGGATGCAATCAGGTGCTGATGATATTGATTCATAGGTGTTTATGGTTTTGTTTGGTTCGTCAAATGTCCCCCCTTGGCTTATTCATTCGTAGTTGTTTATCACTTGTATTATTGCATTGTTTGTATCTATAAAAAGTTGTGTAAAACCTCCTCAAGTCCAAGTGTTCAACGAGGAGATAAACTGTGGAATATTTTAAAACAATGCAGCCGAAACCATGACTGTTAAGAACCTGCTAGGGTTCCTAACGCTAAACTAAAAGACACTAAATTAGGGCTGAAAGTAAATTGATATTTCTGAATGAATTTCCCTGATAGCAAGTCAGGGTATTTATACAGCCCAAGGATGATTCAATAAAAAGCGACTCGGGGAAAGAATCACCCTAAAAGAAACCCGAGAAGACCGATAACAGCTAATCCGTTAAACGGTAACATGAAAAACCCTAATAAACAATATTTAAAAATAACATAATCAGTCGCGGAACCGGATCGGAATCCGTTTCTCGCGACGCGGCTGAATTGCCCGCTCAGGTTCGACCCTCAGGGGGGTCGATCTCGACCTTGCCTGGGTCGATCCTGAGACCCCGCTTTCCTGCGTGGTCGATCCCGAGACTCCTTTCCACGGTGGGCACGTGCTCGACCCTCCCTCGGTCGTTCCTGAGGCGACTCTTTCCGTATCATTCTCCCCCCCGATGAGAAAAGGCTTGTCCTCAAGCCGTAAATCGGGGAAGGACCGCTGAAGCTGATCCACCGGCTCCCATAATTGAGCGGCGGGTCCCCCATCCGACCACTCCACGAGCCACTCGGTACTAGGGGCGCCATCTACCATAACTGTGCGCGAAGCCACGGCCCGAATGGGGCGAGAAACCGGGCGGCCATGCAGAAATACCGGAGGCAGCGTCGCCGGAGTAACCTGTAATCCACTTGACACAAATGGCCGAAGTAAGGAGACGTGGAAAACATTATGAATCTTTGCTGACGCCGGTAGCTCTAAGCGGTATGCAACCGGACCGACGTGCTCAATAATCCTGAAAGGGCCGTAAAACCGACGAGCAAGCTTAGCAGACAACTGTCGGCTCACCGAGTGCTGGCGATACGGATGAAGTTTCAAGAGCACCTGATCCCCCACTTGAAACTCAACATCTCTACGTTTCTTATTGGCTGCAGACGACATGCGTTGCTGCATCTTAACAAGATTCGCGCGGATAAGTTCAAGAACTTGCTCCCGATCGCGTACTGCCTCGGCAGCCGGCGTGGGAGGCCCGGAAGGCGCAGTCACTCGCAGAATAGGTGGAGCCTCTCTGCCTTATAACGCCTTGAAAGGCGACATACCCAAGCCCTCATGGAAAGCGGAATTCAAGGCCAATTCCGCCCATGGTAGAAAATCCACCCAACGGTTCGGGCGTCCCTGAGTGATGGCTCGCAAATACTGTTCTAGACCCCGATTTTTGACCTCTGTCTGGCCGTCCGTCTGGGGGTGATAGGCTGAACTATACTTGAGCTTGGTGCCACTCAAGCGGTGCAACTCAGTCCAGAAAGCCGAACGAAAGATGGGGTCGCGATAAGAGAGGATGGACGCCGGTATCCCATGGTGACGGACGAGCTCACGGCCCCAAAATGAGCATACTTGGACAGCCGGCCTACGACGACTAAGATAGCGGTATACCCCCTTGATTGGGGCAATCCGGTGATAAAATCCATGGAGACCTCATCCCATAACTGTTGTGGCACAGGCAACGGTTGAAGTAGTCCGGCTGGGCGCTGAGTGCTGTATTTCGTGGACTGACAAATAAGACAGCTATCAACAAAGTGTTTGACGTCCTTGCGCATGCCGGTCCAGTAAAAGACATCAGCCACCCGGCGAAAAGTCCTATCCACACCCGGGTGACCTGCGCTTGGGGAAGAATGGAATTCTTGTAAGATGTCGGCTTTCAATGAAGAAGCCGCCCCAACCACCAATCGATGGCCATAGTATAGAACGCTGTCATGGACCTGGAAGGGCGCAGGCAAGGAGCCTGCCGCTGCAGCCTTGTGCCACTGAATCAAATCGGGTAATATGGAGTTTTCCTGACGCAACTTACAAAGAAGGTCGGGAAAAGGGGCGGTCAGCTGATAGAATTGCTTCAGACTAGCATCATCCTCTATCATACAGCGGGACAGTGCATCCGCGACCCGATTACTCGCGCCAGACTTATACTCAATGCGAAACTTGTAACCCATCAACTTTCGCATGAAAAACTGTTGATCCGGAGTCTGAATTACCTGATTAAGCAGCTCCTTGAGACTCTTTTGGTCGCTCCGAATCAAGAACTCTCTGCCAAGAAGGTACTGACGCCATTTCGGAACTGCAGAGACGATGGCGAAAAGCTCTCTATGATACGCGGACGAGCCGCGTCTACGAATCCCGAGCTTCTTGCTGAATAACGACAGAGGTTTGTCGTCCTGGAGGAGCACAGCGCCGACGCCCTCATCCGACGCATCAGTCTCCACCACGAACTGCTTATCAAAGTCCGGAAGTTGCAGAATCGGCGGACTCATCATAGCGGCCTTCAGACTATCAAAGGCGCCCTGGGCGGCGTCGGTCCAAGCGAACTTGTCTTTCTGCAGCAGGTCTGTGAGAGGAGCAGCTAATAGAGCATAATGCCGAATGAACTTCCTGTAATACCCTGTTAAGCCCAAGAAACCCCGCAACTGCTTGACGGACCGGGGCGTTGGCCATTCTGCCATGGCGGCCAACTTGGCCGGGTCGGCCATGAGGTTGCCCTTGGCCACAATGTGACCCAAGTAGTCAACTTTAGACGTCCCAAAAGAGCATTTAGAAGCCTTGACATAGAAATGATTATCATGCAAAACCTGTAAAACCGTGTCAAGGTGCTGTAGATGTGTCTTCAGAGAAGGACTGTAGACGAGAATATCGTCGAAGAACACTATCACAAACTCACGCCGGTAAGGTGAAAAGATACTGTTCATGGCTGCCTGAAATGTAGATGGGGCATTTGTCAAGCCGAAAGGCATGACGAAGAACTCAAAGTGCCCGTCGTGAGTCCGGAACGCAGTCTTGTAGATGTCAGACTCGTGCATACGAATCTGATGGTACCCGGAGCGTAGGTCGAGCTTTGTAAAGAGCACTGCCCGCCCCAGCTCGTCAAAAAGCTCCTCTGCCGTGGGGATAGGAAACTTGTCAGCCACAGTGATCCCATTAAGAGCCCTGTAATCAATGCAAAAGCGGAAGCTGCCGTCCTTTTTCTTGACTAGTAAGGCGGGAGAAGAAAATGGGCTAGTACTCTGGCGAATGATCCCATGGTCAAGCATAGACTGAACCTGCTGCTCAATCTCAGACTTCTGAAAATATGGGTACCTGTAGGGCCGAACATTCACCGGCTTAGAACCCGGATGTAAGTGAATCCGGTGGTCCCAAGCGCGTGAAGGAGGGAGTTTGTCCGGGATGGCGAACACGGCCTGATGCCGAACTAGAACCTCTCGGATGGCAGGTGACACATCCGCAGGAAAGGCATCAAGAGGATCTGGCGTGGAGGGGGTAATAGCAGCATGAACCGGCACAATCTCAAAGCACTCAGAAACAGAATCAACAGCACACAACAAATGCAACTCGTGCATAGAGATCGGTTTGGGCGGTGACTTGTCGCCCTGTAAGAGTACCTCGCGGCCCTGCCACGAAAACTTCATAGTCAACTGAGCATAATCCTGCGCAATAACACCCAGAGTTTGCAGCCACTGAACACCCAGGACAACCTGCGGCCCATGAACGGCTAAGACAAAGAGATCAATAGAGAAACGGTGGCCCTGAAGCTCCATCTCTGTAGCGGCGCACGATGAGCACAGAGCAGATAGGCGCCGTTGCCCACAAAGACGCGAAACGGCGTAATAGCAGAGAGAGGTAACTGAAGATTCTCAGCGGTGGAAGGATGAATAAAATTATGGGAACTGCCACCGTCTATGAGAACCTGTACTGAGCTGCCCTGAATACTCCCCTGTAAGCGGAGTGATCGCGGATTCGGGAGGCCCTCCATAGAATGGATACTAGACACATCTCCTGTAATAGCGACCTCCTCACCTGCGTCGTCCGGGTCGTCCTCATCATCGCTGTCACAACCCAGCAGCGCCAGAAAACGAGGAGTGCATCGGTGGCCACGGGTGTACCTCTCGTCACAATTATAACACAAACCTTTCTTAGCACGCTCATCACGTTCAGCTTTAGAAAGACGTCTAATCGGAAGGTTCGAGTAATTACCGGGAGGTAAGGCGGGAGTTTGCGCTCCCGGTGAAGGCGAAGTCGATGGTGCCGTTGATGCAGGAGCGGCGCCACTCGGCTGGGGGGCCGGCTTGCCGTAGCCGGGATACCACTGACGCTTGCCACCCGAATTGGAGCTTGTGTAGTCACTGACCGATGCAGCCAGCTCCTGCGCAAGGCCAAAGGCCTCGGCCAACGTTGTTGGGTTGCGTAACCACACGTCGCGTTGGACCGGTTGTTTGAGTCCGGATGTGAACAACGCGATGAGGGTCGGTTCCGGCACACCATGGACCTTGTTAAGAAACTTCTCAAAGTCGGCTTGGTACTCGTAAACAGATGTACGCTGCTGGAGCTTCGAAAGGCGACCAATGTAGTTCGCATAGAAGCTTGGGTCGAACCTTCGCTGGACCGCCTGCAAGAATGATGGCCAAGTCTCGCCCAAGTTGTTCCGACGTTGATAGTGGTACCAATCCGACGCCGGTGCATCAATGAACATGCCCACAAGACGAAGTCTATCAAATTCGGAAGTATGATAAAAATCGAAAAAAGACTGAATTCGATATATCCAACCTTGGGGATCCGAGCCATTGAACCGTGGGGCATCGACTCGGATCTTGGGTATCGTTTCATGGCCGGGTGGTGCGCGAATGGTCACGCGTGTATCGGAAGGGAACCCTTGCTGAGCCGTCGGCTCGAACTGATGACCGGGGTATGGCTGTGGGAAAGGGCACCCCGAAAAGGCGGTGAGGGAGCCAGCCGCAAATCCCTGCGGTGGCACGCTGGGAAAACCCTGTTCGCCGTGAGGGGTCGAGAACGGGCTGAGACCCGCGAACTCGGAGGAGAACGCGAGGGCGCTCGGCGCGAGACCCGCGTGCGGCAGCGGAAGGGGAGCGCTCGACGGGTGGAGACCGGGTGGTTGACCGACGAACGACGGAGGCGGCCCCGTCGCGCCCGACGATGGTCCGGCGGCGAACATGGACGGCTGCTGCCCGAACGACAGGCCATCGGGCGCGGAGGCGTGGCTGTGGCTTGCCGCGAAGGGGTTGGAGGCGGATGGCGCCCCCGACGTGGCTGCGGGCGACGGCCGATTGGTGCGCAGCTCGGCGACCTCAGCTTTGGTGCGCTGGTTGTCGGTCATCACTTGCAACATCATACCATGGAGCTTGGCGATGTCGGCGGTCAACGGCGCGATGGCGGCCGTGATAGCGTCCGACGAGGCGGTGTCGGTAGACATGGCGGTTCAGGGATGAAAGCACCAGTTGTTAAGAACCTGCTAGGGTTCCTAACGCTAAACTAAAAGACACTAAATTAGGGCTGAAAGTAAATTGATATTTCTGAATGAATTTCCCTGATAGCAAGTCAGGGTATTTATACAGCCCAAGGATGATTCAATAAAAAGCGACTCGGGGAAAGAATCACCCTAAAAGAAACCCGAGAAGACCGATAACAGTTAATCCGTTAAACGGTAACATGAAAAACCCTAATAAACAATATTTAAAAATAACATAATCAGTCGCGGAACCGGATCGGAATCCGTTTCTCGCGACGCGGCCGAATTGCCCGCTCAGGGACCCTACCTGGGTCGATCCTGAGACCCCGCTTTCCTGCGTGGTCGATCTTGAGACTCCTTTCCGCGGTGGGCACGTGCTCGACCCTCCCTGGGTCGTTCCTGAGGCGACTCTTTCCGTATCAATGACCCATTTGGTCATGAAGTTGGGTTATTTTGAAGTGCTTGTATAATTGCCTTAGCCAGTGCAAGTATGTGAAAAGGTTGGGATTGCTGGCACATTGATTCATCTTGTTCGTGCATTGTAGTCTGATTTGAGTTGGAATGGTAAAGACCCTGGAATAGGCAATCTCAAATAACCTTTATTAGGTTCAATTCTTGTGTAGGATGAAGAGAAAGTAAGCTCAAGTCTTAAAACACTTGGATGGTAGTAGAGTTTTTGCCTTGGATCAAGGGAATTTCTGATAGACAAAGTAACAAACATTTTGTTTACATTTTATGCCAGATTACCATGTGTAATGTAACAAACTATTAAACCAATAAGCAACTCTGCCTCTCTCAAATCTCAACAATGTCATTAACTCCCCGATGTTGTTACTCTAAATACAATAATAAAGCACCAAAGAAACTACTACAAATATTTTTCCAGAGTTTAATTCAATCAAAGGCATATTCCTACATTAGTTCGTTCCAACTTCCAAGCAGATCAAAATCCTACCACCCATAATCCTCTAATTGTAAGTTGTATCAGGTTTGCCAAGTTGCAAATCGTGCATCTTGAAACAAAACAAGGGCAAACCAACGGAATAGTACAAAAAAATATACAGTATTAGCCTTTCAACCAAAAAAAGTATATTAGTCTAATTGTATTCAATTGTTTTATAGAATCTTATACATATTATTTGTTTATTTTTATCTTTTGATGTCATATATGATATTATTTTTATAATTGATGTGTTGTATTAATTTCTACTTTTATTACGACGAAAAAAAATATAGTCATTTTGTTATGTATTTTTTGAATTTAATTATGTGAATTAAGTTAATATATGTTAAACTAATTTTATGTTACATTATTAGAAATTTGAATAGTCTAGCAATTACAATGTGACTAAATTAAATTTATTAACTTAAAATAATACGGAGTACCAGTTATTGTCATTGAACCAAAAATAATTCCAACTGCAATAATCGTAAAAGGATAACCAAACTATTCACATTAACATGTTCACTAAAAATAAAACACGGACAATTTTCCGGTCAATTTTGGATTATTGGTATTATTGTACGTTCCTTATATATAAGTTAGCGATATATTTCAAATAGATTTAAGTTTTAAGAAAAAACAATCAACAATAGGATCATATTTTACTAAGTTTCGAAAGTTCTCTTTAAGTATATTTATGTAATTTTTCACATTATATTAGTTTATAGTTTTATTGGGACCTTATATTTTTATAGGGGTTTTTTCGATAATTTATTATCTTATTATCTTATCGAAAATCGTCAGATTTTACACTGGCCTAACTCGGGACTGAAGAAGAATATTAACTTACCGTGTTTATTAATTTATTGCGTATTAATTTTATGGACGTTCTATTGTAATATCATAAGATGATGAAACTCCTTGGTCTAACTTCTACTATATATATCATGGATGGAAATTTTGTAAACAATTCGGTTATTAAGAGTCGTTTGGCTGGCACATTTTTAAGTGTTTATAAGCACTTTTTTGCTTATAAGCACAAAATAAGCAAACGAGTTGAGCCAAACAGATTTTTTTTTTAAAAGTGTTTATAAGCTCTTTTTTGCTTATAAGCAACCGGAAAAAAAGCACCTCCCCCCATGCTTATTGAAATAAGCACAAAAAAATAAGCATTGCTTATCCCCTTCTTTCCCCCCTTACCCTTCCTTCTTTCCCCTTTACCCTTCCCTTCACCACCGGCACACCAGGCTTTACCTGCCGGCAACCCCCACTTCGACTCCGGGCTTTACCGGCCGGCAACCCCACTTCGACTTCATGGACGGCGTCCGGAGCCGAGTTCGAGCCGACGGTTTCCATTTGTCGCCGGTGTGTAGCTGACAGCGGCGAGAAGACATAGTTCCGAGACGGTTTTGTACACTATACATCAAACTCCGGCGACTTCTCCGGCGTGTCGTCTTCTCACAAGCTTCATCTTCCTATATTTATAGACTCAGCTTCTGTAGATTTTCTACCTAGCTTTTCAGGTCTCCTACTTGCTATGAAGGTCTGCACAAAGCCAGGTTGCTTTTAAAGTCTGGATTTCACCGCTCTCCTTCTCTCTTCGCTCCGGCGTTGTTAGATCTGGTTTTGCAACCTCTCGCACATCCACATTCAGGGAGATTTCGAATTTTTCAGGAAATTGTTCGTGGTTTGGTTTGATTCGACGCCGTCTAATCCCATTGAGCTTGAATCTGTGCTTGCGGTCGACGGCCACCGGAGAACGACTGCGTCGGGGGGTTGCAAACGGCAATGAACGGTGGATCAACGAGACTTCAAAGAGAATCCCTTGTTTTTATTTTTTTAATCTTTTTTATTATTTCAAGGGTAAAATGGTCAAATTATGTTTCATACCCACAAAATCAGCAAACCATCTTACCAAACACCCTATTGTTTATCTAAAAAATAAGTTTTCAATTTCAACAACAATTATCAGCAATTTATATCAGCATCAGCAATCCATCAACATCAGCAATCGATCAGCATAGGCATTGATTTGCCAAATGGACTCTAAAACATGATCATATTTTTATGATATACACAATCAATATCTTTAATTTCTTTTTAAAGTAACAATCATTCGTAAACAAAGCCCGTGCATCGCACGGGCCACTATGGCTTGTAAACAATGTACAATACGTTATCTAAGAATGCACATAAAATTATCAAATTTGGTAACTAAAAGAAGCACAAACTCTCAACTCTCCCTATATTAATAAATACTCGAATCTAGATCTCCACTTGAATATATATCATTTCTTATTTTGATATCCGTAAAAGATTGCGTAAAGGGGGCCAGGTTCCTGACTCGGCTAAAGTCGTCGTGCCAAGAACAAAGATAAATAACCCAAACTACAAACTAAGTATAGTAAGCAAGTAAGGGGTCGAACCCAAGAGAACTATGGTATCTAGTATTAATATATTTACCAACTACAGAAAAGGGGGATTTAGGAGAGAAATCTATACTAAACTAATCTAAGAAACAAAGAACAAACAAATAAACAAACATGCAAATACGGGGAAACAATTGATAAGGAGATAAGTTCATTCAAAAGATCCACTCATGATATAATCCATCGATCATAGATTCATCCATTGATTTCATTCACACCTATGGTTAATTCCTATCCTGATCATTAACAATCGCAAGTCCACGGTCCAAACAATTCTATAACCCTAGGCAAGGACGCTTAACCTAGAATTAGCATAGAGAACAAGGATATGCAGGATATAATATCAAACAATCAAGCTACGAGTCAATTGTAAGATAAAGCAATCAATTCTCTTCTTAATCCTAGTTGCATAGACAACAAGGTCTAGGTTAAGTTGTTTTCACAGATTAGTTTTGTCCACGGTCCAAACCTAATCAAACAGTAGAACATCAATTAATTCAATAGGTTCATGACTCCTAAAGAAACAATAAACATTCATAAGATGAAGCACAAGAGAATCAATATCAACCAAAGGATAGAAATCAATTACCAAAATCTCACGAGTTCATACATCAGAGCTTCTCCCTTGAACAAACCCAAGGAGACTAGCTCTCCATAACTAAACTAAAAGAGAAGAATTGGTAGAAGGTAGAATGTAGAAGATATTTCAAAACCTAAGGCTGGCTCCTCCTTAAATAGCCCAAGGAACAAGCTCCACGAGATTAATAAGGAAAGAAGCAAAAGATAGAAAAGGAAACAAGATAGAAAGATTTCGGCCCGCTTCGGATTCAGCATCGCCGCGGCCGCATCGCCCCCACCGCGCCCGCGCTATCGCGACAGAAAAGAACTTCTCGTCTCGGCAGCCACCGCGGGCGCGTCGGCCAGGCCGCGGTCGCGGAATTTCGACAGGATCGCTGGTGTCACTTTGGAGGCTGTTTTGACCCTCTTCCGCTTGGAATCTGACTTCAGTGTAAAAAAATGAATTGAAGCCCTTGAAGTTAACTTTCCAATGGCACCGGAATCAAGTCAATCCGACCTCTGTAGCTCAAGATATGGCCTTTGCAAGCAAGTGGTGTCGCGCAGACAGCTCAAAACGCCTTAAAACTCTTGATCCTTGAATTCTTGTGTCTTCGGCCTAGATATTACAATTACGCACAACTCTAACCTAAACACACTCAATATAGCCCTAAAATACAAGAGTTAACCTATACAAAATAGGCCGAATCAAATTCCCCCATACTTAGATCTTGCTCGTCCTCGAGTAAGCTCAAACAAATATAACAAGGTAGCATATCTAAGATCTCAGGAAATACAAGGGAAGATAAAAACACTCAGCTTACAACCCGAACCCAAAACAATAGAGAAATCATGAGCATAAAACAATGAAGCTCAAACACACACCTCACAACAAGATATAACACTCAAGCTCTAAAAACATGAAAGAGAGCAACCTAGGATCTACCCAAATCTAACATGTAAGCCCCAAAGTCCCCAAGCAAGAATGATCCTAAACACTCAAATTTTTCCGCTCAATTCTGCTTAGGCGTCCTTTCGAGTTTTCACCTAACCGCTCTTTTCATTTTTCTCAATGGTGTGCTCACAAAAACTCACATCACTCAAGAACCTCATATTACCCCAGCCTAATGCTGGTCCGGGTTACCTGCTTATTACCTGAGCCGCCCTTTAGGGTTTTCGACTCATCCCAGGATTTATATGCCTTTTTTCAATATTTATGGCTCTTTCTATCTTTTTCTTTTTCTTTCTTTCTTTATTATGCAAAAAGTATGGTGCAAGTGCTCCATGAAAAGAAGAAAATCAAAAATCTGAAGCAAATCTCTAACTAAGCTAACTAGGATAAAAGAATGCGAGTACTCTCTCCCCCATACTTAAATCCTTCATTGTCCTCAATGAAGCAAAGAGAAAGGATAGAAGCAAGGAGAAAGGTATAACAGAAGACTCACAAACGATGAAGAGGGGTGGAGTGGAAGAACTCTTCAAGGGTGGTAGAACGAAACACTTCGTTTTTCCAATCGGTGGGCAAACCGCGGTCGCGGCACCAGGGGCGCGGGCGCGGAATTGATGCAGAGAGCGAAGTCGTCCATAGGTGGTCACCGCGGGCGCGGCTGATGGAGCGCGGGCGCGGTTCTTGTGCAGGGACATAGTCTCGACTTCGTCTCGAAAAGTGTGATGTGTAAATAACCTTCGCATCTTGGCTCGTCTTCTTGGAAGATGGATCAATACATGAACTCGAGCCGTGGAGATGAAATCCCGGGGGAACAAAGCTCCCCCATACTTAGGCTTTACACATAGCCAAAGAATGGAAAATACAAAGGTGGATTGGAAAAAAAAAATATAGAAGGTGGAATGGTAGAAGATGGATAGAATGAATATAGATGGATGGAAAATATAGAGGTAGAATGGGACCAAGAAGTCCTCTTTTTTGTCTTTTTTTTTTTTGTTTTTTTTTTCCTTTTTTTTTTTCTTCTTTTTTTTTTCCCGGACCAAGGAGCCTCCGCGGGCGCGGCGTGGGGACCGCGACCGCGGGGGTCTAGTACCTGTACATCGGGGGTTCTGGACTTGGCCGCGACCGCGGTGTGGTTGCCGCGACCGCGGTTTTGCACCAGAAACGTCCTTTCGGACCTAGTACCTGCACATTAGGCCGAAAACGAGAATAAACCTAATCTAGGAATGGAAAAACAATCTATCTAAGCCTTGGGTTGCCTCCCAAGCAGCGCTTTTGGTTAACGTCGTTGGCTCGACGTCTTCATGATCGGACATCGTCAATGCCCTGAGCATCAAATCAAAGTCCTGTACAACTATCTTACAACAGGACACATAGCATATTGACAAATTATCAAGAAATAAGAAATAATTCAAACTCCTTTTTAACCTATCAAACATGCTTGAGCAATTAGGGTGAGATTTTCTAGAGTGAAACGAATTAGGTGATTTTTCAAAATATTCATCAAAGCATGCAAATCCCCTAATTGAATTATCCCTCTCATCAAATAAAATATAGAACTCATCATCTACCCTAGCATGCTCAGAGATAGAATCCTTAATGAAAGATTGACATGTAAGCACAAAGCAAGGATCAAGAGAGAGGGAAGAGGTGGAATAAAGGATATAAGGATCATCAAGGCTGACCTCAGGAATCTCGGAGTCGACACCTTGAATGTTGGAATTTGGGACATCATCGACAAAACCCTCGTGGATGGAAGGTGGCGGAACAACTTCTTCAGGGGCCGCGGGCGCGGTTTGTTGGCCGCGGTCGCGGCACTCGTCCAGGGGCAGCTCCTCCGTTCCTGCGTCGGAACCGCGGTCGCGGTATGGTGGCCGCGGTCGCGGATCATCCGTTGAGAGATCGTCGTGAGCTTCTGTAGGGACTCCGCGGTCGCGGTCTGCCTGACGCGGTCGCGGAATAGCAACAGGAGTGTCATTCGTTATGCCCAACTCTTGTCCACTCTTCAATGACTCAGCACTTACAGTCACCAGTGCTTGAGGAGTAATATTGATCTTCTCGGAAATCTCCCTCATTTTCAACTCGATTGCCAAGTTCATATCTCGGAGTTTCCTATCAAATAGCTCATTCATCTCCTCCAGTTCCGTAGGAAGTTGTTCTTCAGCTGGTGGCTTGTCAGGGCAGCGAGGCATCCATCTTCTGTGATCCTCAGCAAAGTTCTCAGGAATCTCCATGGAAGGGAATACGAAAGTTTCTGACGGTGAAGAAGAAATCTCCATAACAGCATCTGGCTCCTTCGGCGAGTCATCAGGCTTGTCGTTGTCACTCCAGGGGTCACCATACTGAAGGAAATACTCCTCTTCTGTCATCACATATCGTTCCTCCTCAGGCTCAGGCTCGGAAGCTTGATCTATCAAAATCGGGGGTGAAACCTCCAATGCAATATCTCGAACCTCCACTTGCTCCAAACCATCCAGGAATTCACTAAATATCGCCCAATCTTCTTCTTCTGGGGTCTCGTCATCCTGAGTGGACTCATCTTGCCATATGAACTCGAGCATGGGGAGTCCCTCGGGCATTGAGAAAGGATAATTGAGCTTTACAACCGGACATGGAACATCGTCAGTGAAGACAGGATCGCCATTGAGAACCGGTGGACCGAACTCCTCGGCGTCCGCGGGCGCGGTTAGTGGGCCGCGGTCGCGGTTCTCCTCCAGGGGGGAATCCTCCGTGTCTGTATCGGAACCACGGGTGCGGTCCAAGGAGCGCGGTCGCGGTTCTTGGTCAGAAAGCTTTCCGGCATTAAGCTCGTCCTGCAGCGACAAACTTTCGTCGAACATGGCCCAGAAAATTTCAAATAATTCCGTCTCAGGTCTCAATTTGGCATATCCTTTCTCAGTCCTGCGATACACCTCTTCCTGCATCTCCAATGTCATGCCACTGCGGATTTCTAAGCTCAGATCATATGCACAGACATAGACTCCACGAGCACTTAGGTCAGTTGCCTCATCTAGAACTCTCTCAAAATAATCACAAAATGGTTCACCCTACAACTGCTTAAACTCATAGAAAGGCATCAGAATATACAAGTGCGGACCGTAAGATAGCTCCACACGAAGTCAATAAAAATATGAATACTAGAAAGAAACCAAAGTTCCCCGGCAACGGCGCCAAAATTTGACTCGGCTAAAGTCGTCGTGCCTAGAACAAAGATAAATAACCCAAACTACAAACTAAGTATAGTAAGCAAGTAAGGGGTCGAACCCAAGAGAACTATGGTATCTAGTATTAATATATTTACCAACTACAGAAAAGGAGGATTTAGGAGAGAAATCTATACTAAACTAATCTAAGAAACAAAGAACAAACAAATAAACAAACATGCAAATATGGGGAAACAATTGATAAGGAGACAAGTTCATTCAAAAGATCCACTCATGATATAATCCCTCGATCATAGATTCATCCATTGATTTCATTCACACCTATGGTTAATTCCTATCCTGATCATTAACAATCGCAAGTCCACGGTCCAAACAATTCTATAACCCTAGGCAAGGACGCTTAACCTAGAATTAGCATAGAGAACAAGGATATGCAGGATATAATATCAAACAATCAAGCTACGAGTCAATTGTAAGATAAAACAATCAATTCTCTTCTTAATCCTAGTTGCATAGACAACAAGGTCTAGGTTAAGTTGTTTTCACAGATTAGTTTTGTCCACGGTCCAAACCTAATCAAACAGTAGAACATCAATTAATTCAATAGGTTCATGACTCCTAAAGAAACAATAAACATTCATAAGATGAAGCACAAGAGAATCAATATCAACCAAAGGATAGAAATCAATTACCAAAATCTCACGAGTTCATACATCAGAGCTTCTCCCTTGAACAAACCCAAGGAGACTAGCTCTCCATAACTAAACTAAAAGAGAAGAATTGGTAGAAGGTAGAATGTAGAAGATATTTCAAAACCTAAGGCTGGCTCCTCCTTAAATAGCCCAAGGAACAAGCTCCACGAGATAGATAAGGAAAGAGGCAAAAGATAGAAAAGGAAACAAGATAGAAAGATTTCGGCCCGCTTCGGATTCAGCATCTCCGCGGCCGCGTCGCCCCCACCGCGCCCGCGCTATCGCGACAGAAAAGAACTTCTCGTCTCGGCAGCCACCGCGGGCGCGTCGGCCAGGCCGCGGTCGCGGAATTTCGACAGGATCGCTGGTGTCACTTCGGAGGCTGTTTTGACCCTCTTCCGCTTGGAATCTGACTTCGGTGTAAAAAGATGAATTGAAACCCTTGAAGTTAAATTTCCAATTGCACCGGAATCAAGTCAATACGACCTCTGTAGCTCAAGATATGGCCTTTGCAAGAAAGTGGTGTCGCGCAGACAGCTCAAAACGCCTTAAAACTCTTGATCCTTGAATTCTTGTGTCTTCGGCCTAGATATTACAATTACGCACAACTCTAACCTAAACACACTCAATATAGCCCTAAAATACAAGAGTTAACCTATACAAAATAGGCCGAATCAGTTCCCTTAATGCATCTCCGATGCCTAGGTCAGAAAGAGCACGATAGCAATTATCAGTTGAGGTAAATGAGAAGAGAACGTATATCTTTCATATGACGATTTCATATGTATTTATAGAAGAGTGAGAGGGAAGAGATAGTCTAGAGACTAGACCTCTCCTTGACATTGAAATCCCCGTGACAAAATCCATAAGGTAATTCTCCCACGGTGCTTCATGAATGGTAAAAAGTGTAGAGACCGTATGGGCGCGACTTGGCCTTAAGCTCTCTGGCAAGTGACACAAGTCTAGAATTAGAACTATTTGGTTGCGTCTCGGGCTATGTGTGGCCGGAATAAGTGCTTACTAAGTACCACAATGATCTTGACCACGCCAAAAAGTCCTTAGTTCAAGGCAAAGGATCGTGCGTAATATCTTAATTGACTAATACATTATCTTTCTAAACGAGAGTGCTCATAATCATTAATCTTTTTATGTGTTGCAAGTGTTTGTGCCTAATTTCAAGGTAATTTTTTTTTTTTTTTGGGTTGAGGGTACTGTCCATGAGAGTCGAACCGGTGACCTCTGGGTACTACCCTTGGAGGCTTAACCGTTTTGACTAAATGCCCGAAGGCTAATTTCAAGGTAATTGTGTATAATATCCAAATTAGTTATGTATAGTTTTTTTTTAAAACTAAGAGTGCGTACTTTTGTAACTCGTTATTCACTACTTAACGAGTGTATGATCATTCACACTCTTGGTATGAAAATACATATAGAGTTATGTATAAACAAATCCTCGTACTTCTACGTTTTTTATAAACAAGCTCATCTACTTTAAAACGTTCTATTTAACCGCTCTATTTAGATGAATTTGTTCTATTCGATCTCCTTCATTGATCTTTCAGTACATGAAACCAACACATGCTAACTTGGCTCCCACAGCTGATGAGTAATACTCACTTTATCCAATTATAAGCCACATAAGGCTCTATTAGTCACAACTACGTACGACAACGAGATAGGCTTAATACATAAAATGAGCCACCATACTATGTTATAATACGTGTCTTATATAGTTAATGGAGTCTCATTTGACATAAAATTGGATAACACAATGATTAGTCATTAATTACGTGAGCCAAGTTACTATTCGTTTATTTCTTGTAAGGAATTACTAGTGATCGGGTGTCCAATAGAACAAATTTATATGAGTAGATGGGTCATTTTTAAGTAGAAGAGTCTATTTGCAAAGAAACGTTGAAATATATGGACATCTTGATATATTAAGCCAATATACAAAGTTAGATGTAACATTACATACTTTTATTTCAAAATCATTATGCATGTTCATTTATAGGATTATGCATAAGTACCAAAATAATCCATAACCATCTGTAATAATCTTTACCCCCTCAAAGTAAAAAAACATCAATTGTTAACTTTCCAAATTAAATCCAAAGGTCCGGTAGGTATTTCATTTTTGGATGATCCTTCCTTTACAAAAGAGAGAATTCAATGTAGATGAATATTCAAAATCTGATATAAAATTAGAAAGTATGGCTTTCTACTAGCCCAAGCAGTTACTTTATATGAATTTCAGTTTGGAAGCTCATAAGTCTTGTATGGTAGGTCTAGTTACCTAAACGATCTTCAGATTATCTAGGAATGCTCAACGTGTGGGGTCAGGTCGACCCATGATCCGCAAAAATATTTAAAAAGTGACTCGTTGGCATGTTTAACTAGTTAAACTGGTGAGTTTTGTTCAATACTAAAATAAGTTGTGTATCGACCCCAAATACTGTCAACTCTTCAAAAAATATATATGTTTTAATACTAATAAAATTATTAAAATATATACTTTTTCCTAAAAATACGTTTTAATACTAATAAAATAAAAAAAATATATATTTTTTAAATATAACGGGTCGCATGTCAACCCGCAAACTCTCGGGTTTAACCCGACCCGACCCAAGACCCACAAAATTAAAAAAAAATCGGCCCACAACCCGACCCGTTGAACACAGCTAAAATTATTGGTCAATCAAACTTTCTCATTGTATCATAACAGATTTCGGTGTGAGTTTCAAAGTCTTCATGTTTCTCACCCCATGGAGCCCATTTAGACAATCCACCAAATAAAGGCGTGATTGAACCAAAACTGACAGTGTGCTAGCCTTGAGAGATTTATTCGGGCTAGCACTTATGAGCACATTCAAATAGTCTGCCCAATTGAAATATGACCGTTTGCAAATCTTGTTGTTCAAGTAACAACTAGTCCAGACAGTCCCACTTTGAAAAAAAAGAAGTGAAATTATCTACTATATAACCAAGGAAATTACTCCACTCATCTATATATACCATATAGTAGTTGTTTTATCAGAACTTACCTCTATAAATACATATTAAAGAAAAAGACTCTTGACACATGTCGTCATATTGTTCATTTCGTCTACATGTCAAGTCGTGGTTCATTTCACATATGTGGTCTATGATGTGGCGACATTTATAATACAACAATTCAACCCTAATAGAAAAAATAACTAATGTATTTAGTTTTCCTCATCTTTTCTAACCATAAGATTCCAGCCACCAATCCATTATCCGATTTTATTAATTAATTTATATGATTCATCTTTTTATTAATGTGATTTTTGAAATAATACAATAGAGGGACGCTTAGGAGAACTACATATTAGAAGAAACTATAGAGAGTCTTGTTATTGATCGTTAGATCAAATTGAATCAATGGATGTTAGGGGGGGAACTAGAATAGATAAATTGGAAGACTAGCATATTTAAATTTGGCAAGTTCCTGATTTTAAGGGATTTAGTTAGCATAATTAAAATAAAATCAGATAATAGGTGAAATCTCTCTCTCTCTCTCTCACACATAATATCTATAATTTTTAGTAATTAAATCTGATTTGGTTTTATATTTGATTTCAAATTAAAAATTTTAATTTTAACTAGCGGAAATTTAATTATACTTGTTTCCTGAATTGAATAAGATTGTATGATGATTTGCATTAGAGTATATAATGTTTTGAATAATAGCACAAATCAATTTGGACATTTATAAGGTTTAATAAGTACTCATTTTAGCGTGCATAACAATTCATTATTGCTTATTTAATTAAACATTAAGATGAAGAAGAATATGATAAATTGAGGATTGTAAATAAACAATGCATATATTAATGTAAAATATTGAATAAGTAAAATAGGATTGTTGCATCTTGATTACGTACTATAGTGAATTTGAATAAGTACAACTATTTATTTGAATAAGTACATAAAAAAGAATTGATAAGGGAGTAAGGAATTGAAAAACTTGCAATCTTCAGATAAAAACAAAATAAGCAATGATGTTTAGAAAAAAACGACAAAATATACATTATTCAACACACTTTCTATATTTTGCATTTTGTACATTATAATAAGATACATCTAAGATTGAATCTCACTTCCTCTGAATGAAATCCTTTTCAAAATTTATCCCCAAAACAGACATTGAAAACGAAAACAAACAAGATTAATAGTAAATTTATTAGAACCGAAAACCCTTTTCAAAATTTTGCATTCGACAAACAAATATATATTGAATTTAGGGCCAGTTTGGTATCCACCTGCGGAAACGTAAATGGATTGGAAACGAATCTAGTCCAATTATGTGTCACTATGCATTAATTGAAAAAATATTTTAATTTGAAACTTTAAATTCATGTGTCTAGAGAAGGGGGGGAGGGAATGATTGAGGTGGTTTGTTACCCCACCCTTAGATTAGGGAAACAAGTTGAGTGCCGCGAGGGAGCTTGCGGTACTTTTTGTATGAAAATTGAGGTGACTCATCAGGTATCATGATGTTAATGTGGACTAGGTTGGTTTCCATTCCGTTTACATTTCCACCGTTGGATACCAAACGGGCCCTTAATATACTAGAACCGAAGACAACCAACGTTGGCTCTAACTTGCAATTCAACATTGATGATTCAAATTTAATAAACAAAATTGTTCTTTGCACAGCTAAAACTAAAAAACCTATAATTTGGGAATGAATTTCATTGAACTGCCTCATATAAATAAATCTACTCAAAACGACATTTGGATCAAGAATTTCCATAAAACAAAATTAGAATTTATACTGACTTTTTCGTAGAACTTCGATCGGGATGAAACCCTAGACTTGGGGTTTTAACGGCGTCTTCATTGAAACAATTTTGACCTGAGTCGACAAAGACTGGAATGAAGAAGCGAAGAGAAATTGGTCCACAAATGCTAAAACCTAGGTCTAATTTCAGTTCGTGGAATGAACATAATGAATGAAGAATGAAGAAACTAAATATGGATAGAACCTAGAATTTGGTTATTTGAGTGATACTAAAAAAGAAAATATGTTTTTTAGCAAGATTTAAATGTAATTTGCTACTATACACGTGTATGCCATATGTTAACCAATTTTTAGATGTAAATCTGACCCTATATTAGAACCGATTGGATGGTTATAAAAAAGACTCTTAGTACACTATAATGGCCTTAGTACTCATGAGCATTATTCTAATACAATATTATTACTTATCTTTTAGTTATATTGTCTATATTATTGATCTATAATTTTATATTGTTCCCATTGAACATTAATTAATAAAAAAGATAATATTTGTAGCTAACTTAAAAACGACTTATGTTTTTTATGGTATAAAATTTTCATTTAGGAACAACTATAGTTTTATAACATAAAATAAATATAGAAACAAATTTTTAATAGTTAAATTACCAAACACATAATCAAAATGATATTAAATTTAGGTTCAAATAAAAAAAATGAAATGGGAAATTCCGCGTAATAACCACGAGGTTTTGCGGATTCCGCATGGTAAACAAAGTTTTTCGGGATTCTGCGTGGTGACTATAAGATTTTGCAAATTATGTGTTATAATTCGGCATATTATAAAAAGAAAAAAATATTAAAATTGCTCATAATATTTACTTAATTACATAAATCACCATATGTTTTATTTCTTCAACAAAACTAGCAAATCTATTTCTTAAAATACTTAATGATAAGTGATACACATAATGTTTATTATTTTTAAATTATAATTTTTTTATAGATAAAACAATTTTCTTTAATTTGTACATGTCATAAAAAAACTCTTTTTGCACATTTTTCATGTCACTATATATGTACATTATATTTAGAAAACCCAATTTTATATTATTTTAAAAATAAATTACTTGAATTAATACTCCCACTTTTAAAAAACACTCCCTTAATCTTTGCCTTGAACTAAGGCCTTAAGCATCGGAGATTCATTAACGGAATCCGGCCCCGGCTCCTTGCCCAATGTTTTACGGTTATCAAAACAAGAAACGGCTTATATTCAACTGGAGAGATCGGAGCATTTATTAGTATAAGGAGAGTTGAGAGTTTGTTTTTCTGTTAGCTACCAAACTAGTGTAATCCAGATTTGTATAAAAAAATTATAAAATATATATATTGAGTTTTTCAATTACTACAATATCATATATATATTGTAGGACCTTATTAATATAATAGGTATATATATATATTAGGCAAAAAAGATATATCATAGGTGTTGGGCCCTCCAAAACATTCTGCCCATGAGCAACGGATGAAGCCCAAAGAGATCAACTGCCAAATAGTGGAGGAAATCAGAGGCCGAAGATTTTGCTCAAAGGACAACAATTTTGGACACGTTACACCAACAAATTCAAACAGCACTTTCCTTAACAGCAATGTCGAAGATCGCGGGATGCACTTAATCCCATGCCAACGATCCGATTAAGGAAGCAAGAGGCGAAGCTATAAAAGGCCAAAAGCATATTAAGGAAAGACACAATCTGCTCAATTCAACACTCTCAAATCCATATGTTTGATTACATTCTATATTGCTCTGAGAAGGAAACACTATTGTATCGATTGAACATTCAACAATGCTCAACCAAGCAATTCAGTCGTTGCTAGTGCATTTTTTTCCATTCTTTCGTCTCTAATTCAGTCTACATTCAGTATTTTTTTTTTCGATTTACACCTTATTTGTAACTTGTAATGCGTTGTGATCACTTTGTGGTTAGGATTCTCTCATTATAGTAGGTAACGTGTTTACGCGGTTAATCTGCACAAAACAATAGGTATACATATTTTAGGCAAAAAGCTAGCTATATGAATCAAGAATACATTGCAAGAAATACGTGATCTTTGGTTGCAAAAAATATTGAGCTTGATAATAAGTATGGAAACATCAATCTCTTACGTGATAATACTTTTTTTTATTGCAAGAAATACTTAATTATGATTATGTGAGATGTGATTACTCAAAATAAATAGATTTACCCAAAAAAAAATTTAATTATGGCTATTTATGATTAAAGAAAATCTCATTTTGAGATATGTTGTTTGTTAACAAAAAGCCTATGTGGAATTTTTTTTATATGATATGGATAATGAATATGAAGTGGATTAATACAAAATAATAAAAATGTGACATGGTGCAACGATAGGTTGACACGTGGCGAAATCCTACGTAGCACATCCTCGAGGCGACATGTGACAAAATCTGAGGTGACGCAACGTGTTGGCTCCAATCCTTACGCTTTATGTATATATAGGGAAAAACTCATATAAGAATGAGTCTTACGGTAGAAACGGTAGGAATGAATCTACACCGTTGGATTATCCCCATCCCGGTAGGAATGAATCTACACCGTTGGATTATCCCCATCCCACCTTTACACGCGTATATAAGCATTCTGAAAAAGAAAAAAAACAGGTTGAACGAATACGAAAAAGAAGACGCTCCAATCTTCCCCTCCCCCAAATCCTCCTCCGCCATTTCCAGACCTCCATCCATCCCGTCGACCTCGCCACCTGCCACCTCCTCCGACCTCAATCGGGCGCCGATTCTGGTCATAGATCCGAGATTCGACCTCCTCTGTACACGGCTTCTTCTTCCTCGTCGGCGCTGATTCTCGTCACAGATCCGAGATCCGAGATTCTAGCCGCCTCCAACTCCGAGTTCAAGCTCGCCGTCCTCGAAAACGACGAGACTTAGTGGATCGGCGGAGATTGACCAGGATCTCGCCGGAATTGACAGCCTTGGTATTGAGCTCCACGAATTCGCTCAGATATATGAATCTGTCACCGTCGGAGTCGACCTTGCAGATCATTGACCGGACCTCCTCGTCGGAGATGCTCTGGCCGAGGCTCGACATGATCGATCGAAGCTCTGAGGACGAGATCTTACCATCGCCGTTCGCATCGAAATTGTTGAAGACGAGCGTCAATTCGTCGCCGTTCTGGCCGACGACGATTCGACGGCTATCATCCTCCCTCCTCTCGGCGTCTTCTTCTGCCATGGATGCTGCAGCGTAAGCTTTCCGCCTCAATTTCTTCTCTTCTGCTTTTATTTTTCAGTCTGTTTCGATTTTGACCTAATTCGACATTTCTGGTGGTGAACTGAATTTCGAACAGTGCGAGTTCTGGCTGTGTGTGTTGTTGAATTTGTTATGGTAGATGTTTTGATTGTTTTGACTCTCTAGATTCAAATTGTGTATGAATTTGAGAAATCGTTGTGGTCAAAGAAGGCAAATTGTCATTGATGAGTAAAAGGTGCTAAATGAACAAGGACAGTTCAAATCCACACTAGTGTATGTCATTCACCTTTGAAATAATTACTTTTCTGGATATGTTTTATAAATGTGCTGATGGCCTGCTACTACTAATGACTGAGGATATCATATAATTGTCTTGATTGATGAAACTATGTTGTTGATACTAGGAGCATTGATATGATGACAGAATCGGTTTGTTGAATTCATAGTGTATATGGATGGTACTAGTTCAGTATTTGGGTTCCAGTATTGGGGCTTTGTCCACTCCAGACATACTAGCTAGGTTTATCGAAGTTAACGAGCACTATCTGCAGTATGGCTTCCACAAACTGTTTTTCATTTTTCCTCATGAAATCAGTCTTCTATTTATTTTCATTCAATAAGAGTGTAAGATTGTACATAACATATCACATGTTCGATAGCAGAGTAGCTAAAAAGGGATTTGTGTTTTGACATAAATATCGAGACATACTCTTCTTTGTAACTCGGCAAGGACATGCCGTTATAAGAACCTAACGTCATGAAAGTCTTCGATACTCAAATTTCATGTTAAAAGATACTAGATAAACCGCACAAGAGTTAGAGTTATTAATTTAAATTGGACATGATATCGACTTGATAATTGAATTGGATTTTATCTTTTTGTGTGTAGATGATGTCATGATGTACTATACGCAGTCATGTTGAGTTAGTATGTTCACCTTTATACAATTCATAACGTTGGCAAGACTGCTATGGACTTTGATGATGTAAAGCTTGTTATGATCAAATTGAATAAATTGACCATAGATGTGAACAAATTGGCAATGAAATTGAACAAATATGGAGGAACGAATTTACCATAGAGGTGAACAAATTGTAATAAGGCTGAACAAATATTGATGAACAAATTGACCATTAAGTTGAACAAATTGACAATAGAGTTGAACAAATATGGATGAACAAATTGACCATAGAGTTGAACAAATTGGCAATGGAGTTGAACAAACTGGCAATAGAATTGAATAAATTGGCAATAGAGTTAAACAAATATGGATGAACAAATCGACCATAGAGCTGAACAAAATTGGCAATAGAGTTGGATAAATATTGATGAACAAATTGACCATAGAGTTGAACAAATAAAGATGAACAAATTAACCATATAGTTGAACAAATTGACAATAGAGTTGAACAAATTGGCAATAGAGTTGAGCAAATTGTGATGAACAAATTGACCATAGAGTTGAACAAATTAACCATAGAGGTGAACAAAGTGACCATAGAGTTGAAGAAATATTGATGAACATATTGACCATAGAGTTGAACAAATATTGATGAACAAATTAACCATAAAGGTGAATAAATTGCCAAAGCGAAACAAATTATACGAACTTCGATTGCTATAAAATATGACATAAGTGCACAAATTGACCATAGAGTTGAACAAATGAGCAATAGAGTTGAACAAATATGGATGAACAAATTGACCATAGAGTTGAACAAATTTTGGACCCGCGCCAGTTTTCCGAAAAAAAACGTGAAAAAGCGAAAAAAAATGAAAAAAAAACGAAAAAGCATATAAAACACGAATAATACGCGCGCTAGTTTTTTCGGGCTGTTTTTTTCGCGCGTAATCAATGGCCGAGATTCATTCCTATTTCCTACCCTAAGACCCATTCCTACCGGATCTGGACCTATATATATATATAATAAGGATCCTATAGAACCCCTCTTTACGGTGAAAACGGTGAACAACTTGTATCCCTTGGATCTAATTATATGAACGATCCGGATTGGTTAAAAATGGTGCATATTTGAATTATAAAAAAAATCACACCAAATCAATTTATTTGTTATCTCATTTCTCTCCATATCTTGCATAAAAATAGGATAATTCAAAAAACAATTTTACCTTTCCAAATCTATATTTATCCAGTCAATTGTAAATCACTTTCACAAAAACGAGAAAAAATTCAGATTTTCTCTCCCTTGTTGGTTGGCTGCTAAGAAGAAAAATCCGACATCTTTAACTAGAACTCGTTCGGATGTATAAATCGTCATCGGATCTTGGTATGTTTCATCTTAATTTTTTTCGATACTATGGGTTTGGTCATTTTCCACGTTTAATAAATCGATTTGAATCTTGTATCTCATTCCTTGCAAATAATGTAGAAGAGGCGGAAAATCAATTAATATTTTTGAATTTTGATTTTAAGGGTTCTTACTAAATAAGATCTTTTGATTAGTTGAATTTTAGTTTAAAATTTATAAACTTTCATGTATGGAAGTCAGATCTAGGGTTTGGGATTTTTGTTGAACGAATTTATAATTTAGGGTAAAAATGTATGATTATATTTGCTGAATTTATAATGGAATATATGATTTGAATTAATGATGTAGTAACCTAAATATTGACATGTATGATTTGAATTGTGAATATATGATTTTCAAATGCAATGGTTTGCGAATATATATATTTTGATTTGATGGATTAACTCGAATTCTAGGTCTTATAGTATAATTAGAATTTTTACGATAATCATATGAATGTTCTTTTAAAGTATTTGAATATAGCCTACTAGAAGTATGATTTGAATCGATGATGTAGTATGTTTTGAACTGTGAATATATGGTTTTCGAATACAATAGTTTAATTTGTGAATATAACTTTTGGATTGATGTAGTAACTTGAATTTATGGTAGCATAATCTGAATTTTTAAGATAATCACATGAATGTTCTTATTAATCATTTGAATATGGCAAATTAGAAGTGTGATTGAATTTCGCTATATATGTTTTGAACTGTGAATATATGGTTTTCGAATACAATAGTTTGATTTGTAAATATAACTTTTGAATTGATGTAGTACCTTGAATTTTTGGTAGCATAATCTGAATTTTTAAGATAATCATGTGAATGTGCTTATTAATTATTTGGATATAACATATTAGAAGTGTGTTTTAATTTTGCTATATATGTTTTGAAATGTGAATATATGGTTTTGAATACAATAGTTTAATTTGTGAATATAACTTTTGAATTGATGTAGTAATTAACATGAATTTTTTGTAGCATAATCTGAATTTTTAAGATAATCACATGAATGTTTTTATTAATTGTTTGAATATAGCATATTAGAAGTGTGATTTGAATCAATGATGTAATAACCCGAATGTTGCTATATATGTTTTGAATTGTGAATATATGGTTTTTGAATACAATGGTTTATGAATATATGTTTTGAATTGATGTAGTAACTTGAATTCTAGGTAGCATAATTTGAATTTTTAAGGTAATCACATGAATGTTCTTATGAATTATTTGAATATATCATATTATGAAGTATGATTTGAATCTTATAAAAAAAATGAATTAATAGTCATTTCACTCTGAATGTTTATGTTTATTTGTGAAATATGCAGCTTTGAAGGTTGGAATATAGCGACAAGATTAAAGAATATACAAATGCAAAAAGAGAGTGGAAGAAGTATGATAGGGATCAAAGACAACGATGCACACTAAAGAATCAGAATTATTTATCATTGTTTTACAATGTATTCAAATTCCATTAAATTGTATCCATTCATGAAATTATAACGAGAATATAAAACTATCCGTTTTTTGTCAAATTCAATTATTACAAGTACATATTCAATGTACGATGTATTTATATATTTTGTGTAGTTTCACCTCGAATAAGACAATATAATTCGAATTCAACAAAATTGATTGCATACTCAAACCACGCCAAACTACAATAAACTTTGAATAATATTCGGGAAATGCTAAATCATATTTAACTATGTACTTGATAAATTCAAATATATATATACAGTCGTATATTAAATCAATCTTATCGAATATTGAAGTAGCACAATCGAATTTGTAATGATTGACGAATACATATACAAGATTGGTGTGATTTTTTTTATTTTTTTTCTGAAATCTAGTTTGAATTTCGAAAAAAAATAATCCATAACCCTTAAATTTAGAAAGAACGGGGTATCATTTTGAAAAAATCTAGTTTTAGCTTGATGATGGTAACTTCTCCCTGCTATTATGGAAGCTTAATTGTTTTTACAACTAATTATGATTTTTCTATAATTCACCTATTATTTTCAAAAATCTAGCCTAATCTACACTCTTGGTTTTATGGTAATCCAACGGCTATTATTAATTCATCCGTTTCACTATAAGAGGTGTTTTACCTGAACCCTCCCCTATATATATATATATATTAAAGTTCAATAGTGAACAATTAAATATGAGTGAACAAGTGAACAATTGTAGGCTTTTAGATGCTATTCCAATGGATGGTCCAGATTACATATCAAAATTTGACCCAAATTCAAATTTGAATCATCCCTTAATTATAGGGAGTGTTAATTAATTTTCGGATTTATAGAAAAATCACAAAAAGAACCCTTAATTATAGCAAGTGTTACTTAATTTTCAAATTTCAACTCAATCTCGTAATTATAGCAAGTGTTAATTATATATTGGATATCCACACATCTTGTACGAATTATTAAATATATATACATGTTATAGTCTTGTATATACATCATGGGATCATTATATACACTATAGTTACAGTATTCCGGGAGAATTCGTTTTACGATTAAAATATGAATACAAATCGGTAAGTGATGCATTGACATCAATTGAGTCATTTTTTGTCGATGTTGGACAAGTCATATCCATTTAAACTAAAATGAATCCATCTCATGTATATTAACTGAAATGCTCAACATTTATACATTTTATTTATTCGACGTAGAACTAAAAATAGTTTACAAATAAATCATGTATATTAACTGTGAATTGCATGTATATACGCTAATAACGAATATATAAATAATTCAAATGGTATATGTAAAAGACATGTTTTCATTAATTGTACATATAATAATGCAAATAGTATCCAGACACATCAATTTTGTATATACATTTATCAAGTTGTTATATACAATATTACAGTAGATATATACATCGGATCGACGCTTGCTCGACGTGATGATTCGTCGTGGCCGAAATTCTCCAACGAATAGGTCGCATAAACAATCAAGCGAATGTGTCACTATATATATACATTCCTCAGGTTGTCATATACAATATTACCATACATATATACATCTTGATTTGAAGGAATAGGTCACATAAACAATCCCAACACAACAAATTTGATATATACATTACTCATGTTGTCATATACACAATCACTGTACATATATACATATTAATCTGTATGAATAGGTCACATAAACAATCCAGCCACAACAAATTTCGCATATACATTCCTCATGTTGTTATATACAAAATTACTGTACATATATACATCTTTATCTGTAGGAATAGGTCATATAAAAAATCCAGTCACAACAAATTTTGTATATACATTCCCCAGGTTGTTATATACAAAATAATTGTACATATGTACATCTTGATATGCAAGAATAGGTCAAATAAACAATCCAGCCACAACAGACTTCGTATATATACATTCCTCATGGTTTCATATACAATATTATTGTACATATATACATCTTGATCTAGAAGAATAGGTCACATAAACAATCCAGCCACAACAAATTTCGTATATACGTTACTCAGATTGTCATATACATTATTGATGTACATATATACATTTTATGATTTTCATTAATTGCATTGTTTATATACATTTAGCAATTCGTTATATACAATATTATAGTGTATGTATACAAAGAATCTGTAGGGTTTAGTTGTTACGAATTGCAATATTTTACGTATATTTTCGAATTAATTCGCCGGAATTGCTAACCGTTGGTGGCTACCGGTGAGCAAGGGATCTACCGCCGGTCGTCGGAACACTTTGGCTGGTGAGAACACGCTGGTGGTCGCCGGTGAGCAGAGGATCTATCGTCGGTCGTCGTTCACCCTGGCCGCTCGTCGTTCGTCCTAGCCGTGATGAACGCTGGGTGGCTCACCGGTGGCTTGCGCGACCTATCGTGGTGGTGGTCGTCGGTGGCTTGCGTGATGGTGGCTTGCGGGATCGGTCGCCGGTATTCACTCGCGGGGGCTCGCCTGTATTTTCTCTCGTGGTGGCACGTCGGTATTTTCTCTTATGGTGGGTCGTCGGAGGCTTCTCTCATGGTGGGTCGCCGGAGGCGTCTCTTGTGGTGGCTCGTCGGAAGTTCATGGGGGCAATGGCGATGGGAGAATTTGTTTTATGCGTGTTTTTGAGGATATGGTTTATGCGTGTTTCTAAATTTCCAAAATGATGATGGTGGTGGTTACAAAATCATGGGAAAGAATCTCTCCAATTTTGGTCTTTATTTTATTTTCTTACTAATAGATATAGAGACACTCATCCAGCCATCCATTACAAATCTCATCCTACGGATGAGATTTATTCACTTGTTCTCTATAGAAGGTTGTTCATTATAGAACCTACCTCTATATATATGTGTATGTAGATTTGATAATTTTATGTGCATTGTTAGATAATGTATTGCTAGTTTCTATCATTGTTCTTGCGTAACAGATGCACAATGTATAAATTTAGCTCTTAAACGAGCCATGGATTGGCTATCTCCAACAAGTCTACGCTAGTATAATTTAAATTAAAGCGACAGCACCTGGGAGTTGGTCAGTACTATGCATGTGCATTCAATCGATCAACTGCTTTTCAAATGTTTAAAATTTTGCTTTTCGTCATTACTCAATACTCATTAGTATAAGCCTATATTGTTTAGTTGCTCCAACGTTGAAGTCGTACGTTCTTATGATAACTAATTCGGCCAAGATTCGAAGGCAGTCATATCTGACGTAGTAATACCAAACAATACCAAACAAAAACAAACATGTATCCAAAACTGAAGATCATCAAGTAATGTCACCGTGTTTAATTGATGGATAACTAATTAGATCTCCCGCCCAACTTGAGTGGTAGTTGGGTTTTCTCCTAGAAACTGCTATAAGAAGTGTTCTAAATAACGCTAGGCGGTTTCTAGACGGATATGAACAGCCTAGAGCCTAAAAGGCCAATTCGGTTGTCTAAGTGGCTTAGACAGACACCTAAGTAACGCAAGACGGGTCAAAAGGCTCGACGGAGAAGGATCGACTAAGGCTTATACGGGGCTCAGAAGGGATTTTTAGAACATTAACCATAAGGACGTAATTCATTTCGAACAGTTGCGCTATTTTGTTTCAACCATAAAAATATATTTGCATGAGAAGCCGTGATCAAATCGTATTAAATTCATCGAATAGCTACAGTTGTCAAATCATGTCAGGATCATCGACAAATATGCAATTATTTCAATCCATCCCTAAATTGATCGAATGGTAGCTAAGGGCATGAATATCAGGGTGTTTCCACCGGAATCATCAAGCGCATCACCACAAAAAAAAAGTAAATTAGCTAATGTTTACAAATGAGTATCGTGATACAATGCCTGTAGAGGCCGCTCAAAAAGCATCCCGAAAAGAGGGGGGAGAGCAAACCTATTCACAATTCATAATTATATTTGTTTTTCCTGATTAAGTTTTAATTATAAAATATTTTAAATACATGATTCATAATTTTTTTAACCTATTCATGGCCACCAATTTTATTAATATAGAAACATTGTAAATTAATAAATCAAGTGTATAATTGCAATTGTGTATAGGCAAAGTATACAAGTGTTGGAAAGTGAGAAAGTAAAGAAATGAGTTTTAGGAGTTTATTGATATTTAAATGAGTATGACAAAATAAAATGGGGGATTACGAGATGATGTGGATCAGATAGAAATAATAAAAATGATAGATTTTTTGGTATTAGGGTATCATGGATATTTATGGCTTGAGAAGCAGCTGTAATTCTTCTTTTACTTGATCATGTCATTGTCAAGGATCTTTCATGATAAAAAAAACATGAGATTTTGTATATCAATTTCACACTTCCATAATACAGTAGCAAGTTTATGCTTGATTAAATTGATTAAATTGGGTTTGGCTTAACTTGGCTATGACTCGCATGAACATTAATGCCTGATACAAATGCTTGTTGTGCACCAAATGTACACTATGTACGAACTTATCTCCAACACCTACTCTTTACTATTAGTTTCGCTCAAATGAAACATCAGGATAAAGGAGGTTGTTGATATGTGTATTTAATTAACTGTTTCTCAACTGGTGAAACTTTTATTCTATATTGTTTAATTGCTCCAAAGTTGAAATCATTCAAGATCAAACTTGTACAGTTAAACCTTTATAAATTAATAGTGTCAAAATCATGATAATTTATTATTTTATAGAGAGTAAATAATTTATAAATCAATATTTATTAATTTATAAATATTTATATAAATGATAGAAAATATTTGAAATGACACTTATAAAAACTACATTACGAAACTTAAGGTTATGATTTTAATTTTGATCTAGTATATCACAATAAATGAATGTTAATGACCAATTAGATTACTTAATTAGATGGAAAAGATCGATATGTGTTTAGAGGTCCAAAGCCTAGAAGATATTATAGTATAGCCTTTGAAAATAATTTTATGCTAGATTATGAAGGTGAAGACAATTAATATATATAGCATTATTGAAACCAATTACGTAAAGAATTATTTATCACAACTTGAAATCCTCACGTTTCTTTGTTTTAGTTCAAGAATCTCACAAATTTTAGATGCAATAGAAAAGTTAGAAATGAGGATCAAGAGTTCTATTTTAAAGAAAAAATAAACAGTAATTATATTTTACCTAGCTATCTTTTTATCTATATAACCTTATATAGCTATTAATTTATAATTTTATGTGGTACTTGTATTTCAATAGTAGTTTTAAAAAAAATTAATATCCTATCGATATTCGTTAAACTTTGCACTAGCTTAAGTTGGACCGAAAATATTATCATTTTCATATTACTTATTAATTTATTAAGTTTTAATTTATCGAGAAAATAACGTACAACCAAATCAACTATCGAGAATGACTAAATTCGACCAGGATACGGAAATCAATCAGATATGATGTAATACACTAATACCAAACAATACAAACAAATAAAAACATGTAGAATATCATTAATTATAGCGTGTTTAATTAATTGATAATATTCTAATCAAATCGTAACATGCACTTTGGGGTTTCTTTTTTTGGTAGAAATTAAGTGGGTTCTATTTGATCAGGCTTCTCCTATTCAGCTTCTATGCTAGGGGATTGCTAGCTGAGTTTTCTGACTTTTCTCCAAAGCTCATTTATGGTGGCATGAAACAGTTTCATTCACAGACAGTAAAAAAAAGACGTGCAGATCCATCAGTGGTCAATAAATTTGAGGTCAAAATCTAAAATTTATACTGTAGGATTTACTTTTGAATTATACTTTATCGGTTAAATTTAAAGGGTTTACTCTTATCTATTTTTTCCTCTTTATATGAATTATTTAATGGAATTTAAAACTTTATGCTGAAGAATTTTTATACCGGTGTAGATACGATAGTTTCACCATCTAAAATTACTACCCAATATTTGAGGTATTGATATTTAATTCTAATTTTGATTAAAAAATATAATATGATTTATCAAATATGATTTTAATATTTATATATTGATAGAAATATAATCCTCCGTACAACTTAATTTTGAAAATTATACTGTAATATTTTTATAGTACTATTTTTATTTATAAGATTGATAATTCATAATAAAATATTTTAAATTTTAAATTTTATTTAAATTCTTACTATGAAGAAAATATTTTATTTAGATCCAGGACCACGAAAATTACACTAAGTTATTGATTAATATTCCAATCAAAACGTAACATGCGCTCAATTAAGTGGCCGGGTTCTTTTTGATCCGCATTCTTCGATCCTACTGCATTCAACTTGTAACTGTACACACTCAATCCAGTCAATCGTAATGATTAGCTGACTGTTCTGATTAGACCTGTCAAAAACTTACCCGACCCGTAAACTCGACCCGATCCGACCCGAAATTTCTGGGTTTCAACCCGAAAATTTAAACCCGATCGAAACCCAGTTTGAACCCGAACCCGGTAAACCTGAAAATTTTTGGGTTAGGGTTGGGTCAAACCCGCTGGGTCAAGAAATCTATAAGGCGGAAAACTTATATTAGAATACACTCTGATATAATGAAATGACAGATTGACGGGTAATTGTGCACCCAAAGGTTATTGTAGGAACTACGAGTGTTAGTATACGGATGTTGATCTTCCAGAGGGATCAACAAACCGGGCGGCCGAAATAACAAACAATTCAAACAAGTTATTGTTCACACAAAGAGATTCAAATCAAGTCAGCCTTTTGTTATTACCAAGTATGAACATACAAACGCGAATCCTTGATCTTAAGGTATACACAATACCTTCTACCCAGACTTAGATCCCTCAGCGTCGGACACACTTGTAATTCGACTCAACGGACTTGACCCACACCTCTAACCCTCTTACACAACTCGGCCTAAAGTACTTCGGGTGTTCTTTCTCTCAATCGCACTCAGCAATTGACTCTCTCAGCATTCGTATCAAATGCAAGTACATAAACCCCTATATATACTAAAGGCTAGAAACCGATTATATCCTATAATACAAATCGGGATTTACCCTAGGATAATCCTAACTAGAGAAACAAAATATCTCTCTAACAATATTATCCTAACAAGAGAATTATCTTAATGCCAAAGATCTGATTCTCTCCTTAATCGTCATCCACCAACGCGTCTTTCCAAAGATAGAAAGATCCCTCGCGCGTTGATACTCTTGCCAAATATAGTAACTTGCTTCAGCGTTGATCCCTTTCTTGCGCACTCTGGAATCTCCGCGTCTCAGCGTTAGCTCTGTTTCCTTGGCACCTTATGACGATTGATCCTGCTTGTGTTCCTTTGCTCATACATCCTAGAATGATCCTGAAACACTAGCAAACAACATTAAATCTTTCTCAAGTGTTGTATTATCATCAAAACCTTACGGGATCTATTATTGGGATCAAGACCATCCCAACAGTTTTAATTATATTACAATTTATAAAATTTATTTTAGAAAATTATGATATATTTATTATTAAAATATTTAAAAATAATATTTTGTTATTATATTTTATTATTTAAATAATATTTTATTTAAATTTTGGTCAAAAAATTGATACTCTTGACCCGTTGAGTTGATCCGACCCGACCCGAAAACCCGAAGTGACCCGACCCAGTTTGACCTGTAACCTGATTGATCCGAACCCGAACTCAACCCGAACCCGGAACGACCCGACCCGAACCCGCCCGACCCGACCCGACCCGATTGACAGGTCTAGTTCTGACTATTCTCCAAGCTCGTCTGATTTTTTTTTTTTTTATGATGGCATGAAACAGTTGCGTTCTTATGTTTGAAGTGATCGAAAATTTTTGGGTTGTAACCTGACCCGAATATTAGCGAGTAAAAAAAAACCGAACCTGATTAACCCGACCCGATTGGGTTGAAACCCGAGACCGACCCGATATAGTATATATACTGTATGTAGAATAAATATATTCTATTGTAAATATTATAATATATTTTATCATAAAACCTATTATAAATAAAATATTATTATAAAATCTATTAAAAATAATATTTTATTATTAATAATTATTATTTAATCATAATATTATTATAATAATCATTAAAAATTCAAATTCTTGACCTGTTAGGTCGACCCGAATCCGCATGATAACTTGTCAACACCCGACCCGGCTTGACCAGTAACCCGATTGGCCCGAATCTGAAAACACCGAACCCGAAGTCACCCAACCCGGCCTGTTTGACACCTCTTCTCAACCACAGATGCACCTTTCTTAATTAATTTCATTATGGTATATATAGAATGGGAAAAAAATGCAAATCCAATCAGTTTCATTCACAGACACAAATGAAAATCACATGCAAATTAAATTCCGTGACCAATAAATTTGCTGTCAATTCTTATCATTGTTCTTGCGTAATAGATGCACAATGTATAAATATTTAGCTCTCAAACGAGCCATGAATTGGCTATCTCCAACAAGTCTCCGCTCTTTGTTTAATTGAAATTAAAGCGACAGCACCTGGGAGTTGGTCAGTACTATGCATGTGTATTCAATTGATCAACTACTTTTCAAATGTTTAAAATTTTGTTTTTGGTCATTACTTCAAAGTTGAAGTCGTACGTTCTTATGATAACTAATTCGACCAAGATTCGAAGGCAATCAGATCCGACATAATACTAAGCAATACCAAACAAAAATAAACATGTATCCAAAACTGAAGATCGTCGAGTAATGTCGCCGTGTTTAATTGATGGATAACTGATTAGATCTCCCGCCCAAATTGAATGGTAGTTGGGTTTTCTCTTAGAGGCTGCTGTAAGCAGTATTCTAAAAAATGCTAGGCGGTTTATAGACGGATATGGACCACCTACCACCTAAACGGCCAATACGGTTGTCTAAGCGGCTTAGACTAACACCTAGGCACCGCAAGACGGGTTAAAAGGTTAGACGGATAAGGATCGACTAAAGCCTAGACGGGGCTCAAAAGGGATTTTTAGAACACTGACCATAAGGACGTAATTCATTTCGAACAACTGTGCTCTTTTGTTTCGACTATAAAAATATATCTGCATGAGAAGCAATGGTCAATAGTATTCAATTCATTGAATAGCTACAGTTGTCAAATCATGTCAGGATCATCGGCAAATATACAATTATTTCAATCCATTCCTAAATTGAATGGTAGATGAGGGCATGAATATCAGGGTGTTTCCACCGGTATCATCAAGCGCATCACCAGAAAAAAGAAAAAGTAAATTAGCTAATGTTTACAAATGAGTATCGTGATACAATGCCCGTAGAGGCATCTCAAAAAGCATCCAAAAAGAGGGGGAGAGGAAACATATTCACAATTCATAATTATATTTTTTTTTCTGATTAAGTTTTAATTATAATATATTTTTAAATACATCATTCATAATTTTTTAAACCTATTCATAGAGAACAATTTTGTTAATATAGAAACATTGTAGACTAGTTAATCGATCAAGTGTATAATTCTAATTGTGTATAGATAACTGGTAAGTATATAAGTGTTAGAAAGTGAGAAAGTAAAAAGGTGAGTTTTAGGGGTTTATTGATATTTTAATAAGTATCACAAAATAAAATGGGGCATTACGAGATGATGTGGATGAGAAAAAAATAATAAAAATGATAATTTTTTGGTATTAGGGTATCATTGATATTCATGACCTGAAAAGCAGCTCTAATTCTTCTTTTACTTGATCATGTCATTGTCAAGGATCTTCCATGATAAATGAGATTTTGTCTATCAATTTCACACTTCCATAATACAGTAGCAAGTTTATGCTTGATTAAATTGGTTTTAGCTTAACTTGGCTATGTCTCGCATGGTCATTAATGCCTAATACAAATAGTTTTTTAGAATTCTAGTTCCTCTATCAGTAGTTATCAAATTAAATAATTTTATCTGCATTAGGCGGAACACATTTAATTATTAGATCGTTTAATTTTAATTTTTTTTTTGGTCAAAGAGGGAGGCCCTCAAGAATAGATAGCAAGTTAAGTAGTTACAAAATGTGGCTGAGCCACTCCAATAGAGTCCTGGAACAAAATAGAAGAGGCCCCTCAGGGGGTTCATACAGCCAGTGAGAACCGATGGGAACGCTATGAGCCATGGAGGTCAAGAAGTCGAACTATCTCCAACAACTACTCTTTGCTATTTGTTTCGCTCAAATAAAATGTTATGACAAAGGAGGTCGTTAATATGTGTATGCTTTTTAATCGATGAAACTTTTATTCTTTATTGTTCAATTGTTCCAAAGTTGAAATCATTCAAGATCAAACCTGTACAGTTAAATCTTTATAAATTAATAGAGTCGAGATCATGATATTTTATTATTTTATAAAAATTAATTAATTGATAAATTAAGATTTATTAATTTTAAAATATTTATGTAAGTGATAGAAAATATTTGAAATGACACTTACAAAAACTACATTACGAAATTTGAGGTCATGATTTTTGATCTCGTATATCACAATAAATGAATTTTAATGACCTATTAGATTACTTAGATGGAAATGATCGATGTGTTTAGAACTTTAGAGGTCCAAAGCTTAGAAGATACTATTGTACAACCTTTGAAAATAATTTTATGCTAGATTATAAAGGTGAAGACAATATAGTACTCCGTATTATTGAAATCAATTACATAAAGAATTATTTATCACAACTTGAAATCCTCATGTTTCTTTGTTTTAGTTCAAGAACCTCACAAATTTTAGATGTAATAAGAAAAGTTAGAAATGAGGATCAAGAGTTCAATATTAAGGAAAAAAAATGAAACAATAATTATATGTTACCTAGCTATCTTGTTTATCTATATAATTTTATGCAATTTTAAATTTATAAATTTATTTGGTACTTATATTTATATAGTGGTTTTTAAAGAAATTATTATCCTTAAGTTTTACACTAGCCTAAGTTGGACCAGAAATAATTATCATTTTATAATATTTATTAATTATTTATCAAGTGTTAATTTATCGAGGAAATGATGTACAACCAAATCAACTGTTGAGGATGACTAAATTTGACCAGGATTCGGGAGTCAATCAGACATGATGTAATACCAAACAATACCAAACAAATTAAAACATGTAGAATATCATTAATTCTAGCGTGTTTAATTAATTGATTAATATTCTAATCAAATCGTAACATGCACTCAATTAAGTGGGTTTTTTTTTTCCTGGTAGAAATTAAGTGGGTTCTATTTGATCAACCTTCTCCTAATCAACTTGTATGCTAGCTGAGTCTTTTGACTTTTCTCCAAAGCTCGTTTATGGTGGCATGAAACAATTTCATTCACAGACAGTAAAAAAAAGACGTACAGATCCATCAGTGGCCAATAAATCATTCAAATAATTTTATATTTTGATTTACTTTTGAATTATATTTTATCGGTTAAATTTATAGGATTTACTCTTTATCTTTTTTTCCTCTTTATATGAATTATTTTATGGAAATTAAAATTTTATGCTGAATAATTTATCATTGATGTAGATATGAGATAGTTTCACTATTTGAGACATTGATACTGAATTCTAATTTTGATTAAAAAATATAACATGATTTTATCAAATATGATTTTAATATTTATATATTGGTAGAAATATAATACTATGTACAACTTAATTAAAAAAATTATAATATTTTTATATTACAATTTTTATTTATAAGATTGATAATTCATAATAAAATTTATTTAATTTAAAATTAAATTTAAACTCTTACATTGAAGAAAATAAATTATTTAGATCCCGTGTAGGGACATGGTAATTATACTAGTTTAATGATTAACTAGTTTAACCCCCGTACCATGTACGGGTAATGTGATTATAAATCCAATTTAATATATATATATATATATATGTAATATCAATGATCACATTAAAATTATAGGATTATATATATTTATCTTCGTATTATGATTAATGTTTTTTACTAATAGTAAATCAACTCATAATATAAATAAGTTGGATTTGTTTAAAAATTACTTTACAATATCACATTTTATTAAATAATAATACTTATCAGAAGATTATAACTAATTCTTGGTAAGTGATAATTCGTAATTTTCGAGATAATTCATAATTTTTGGTAAATTTTAAACAATTTTTACAGGATAAGATTATATGAGATTCTATTTGTATAAAAGAGGACCCGACTGAATACTTTATTATAAAAATGACACGTGGTGTAAATTTTTGTGAAAACATTGTGTCCGCTTTATACTATAGGTAGTATAGATATTCCAATCAAATGCAACTCAATTAAGTGGCCGGGTTCTTTTTGATCCGCATTCTCCTATTCAACTTGTGTACACACTCAATCCAGTCAATCGTAATTCGTAATGATTACTTTCATTATGGAATATATAGAATGCATTCACAGGCACAAATGAAAATCACATGCAAATTAAATTCCATGGCCAATAAATTTGCAGTCAATTCAGAAACATGTCTAACTATGCAATCACTTGGTGTGGTAGGCTGGTAGCTGAGAATTTGCCCATGAAACCCTGGTGGTCATGGGCAAATTATTTTATTACAGTCCAATATTAAAGCCACAACTTGAATGGTGGTCAAATTATACTATTGATTTAGTAGCTCTAATCGCCAAATCATGGATCAGTAAATATTGTAAGCTTGTTTCACATTTCCTGAACACTACGTGTGTAAGAAAACGAGATCCAGAATCACCGGCAAAATGGTTGCTGAAAAGCAGCTGTAATTCTCCTTATACTTGATCATATCAAAGATCTTTCATGATAAAAGCAAGAGATTTTTTTGTATACCAGTTTTGGACCTCTCAAAAACAACTTTATATCAAAGCTATGCTTGGTTCAATTATGAGTTTGATATTTTTGGACCCTCACACTTGTCATTCAGTATGCACTCACTTGTTCTTCACCATTTGAAGACAGCTCCCAACTGTAAGCAGAGTTTTTTTCCCCCTGTCTCTGTGATTATAGAAGTGTCTGTTTTATTCAAATCTAACCAATACTTGAACAATTTTTGAACTTTGTACAGGTTTTCTTGCTTGATTAAAATCTGGAAGTCACTTCCTAAGATGGGTAAGAGCTTTTGGGGTTTCAAGAGCTCTAGAGACGGCTCCCTCTACGAGCCTTTGCGATCCGAAGACCAAGCTGAAAACGATGATGAGAGCTTGACTCCATTTGCCAGAGCTGGGCTTTTCAGTAAGCTCACATTCTGGTGGCTCAACCCACTGATGAGGTCCGGAAAGGCGAAAACTCTAGAAGACGGCGATATTCCAAGGCTAAGAATATCAGACAGAGCTAGTACTTGTTACACAAACTTCATGGAGATTCTTGCTCATGAAACCAAGGCACAAGCTTCTTCCAATACTAATTCAAACTCTCATTCTCTTCCCATCCTTTCGACATTTCTCTTGTGGCAGTGGAAGCCGGTTTTGGCTGCGGGATTCTTTGCTATTATCAAGGTCCTTGCAACTTCAACATGCCCCATTTTCCTCAGGTTCTTCATCAAGGTGGCGGAAGGAGACGAAGCGTTTAGCTACGAAGGGTATGTGCTCACGGCAGGACTCTTTGTAGTCAAGTGCTTAGAGTCCTTTTCGGAAAGACAATGGTACTTCAGAATGAGATTGGTAGGAATCCAAGTAAGGTCTGCTTTGTGTGCAGCCATTTATAAAAAACAGCTTCAAATCTCACCATCTGCCAAGTTCAATTCCGGAGAGGTCGTTAGCTATGTCACAGTTGATTGTTATAGGCTAGGGGAGTTCCCATATTGGCTCCATCAAATATGGGCAACTCCTCTTCAACTCTTACTAGCCCTCCTCATTGTTTACTATTGCATTGGTTTGGCGGCCTTGGCGGCTGTGTTAGTCATTCTAGTCACCGTCTTAGGGAACTCACCGGTTGCAAAGCTCCAGGCAAAGTACCAAAGGAAGTTCATGGAGATACAAGACGAGTTAGTGCAGTTTATGTCTGCCTCCCTCTCAACAATGAAGGTATTGAAGCTATATGCATGGGACATGCATTTCAAGAAGATTGTTGAGAGCCTGAGGGAGGAGGAATACGTGTGGTTGAAGGCGGTTCAGATCCAAAAAGGCTATTACGTCATACTTTTTTGGCTAGCTCCTGTGTTGGTACCAATGGCAGCGTTTGGGGCTTGTTATTTCCTCGGAATTGCACTTACAACTGCCAATGTCTTTACGTTTCTTGCAACCATTAGGCTTGTACAAGAGCCTATTAGATCGCTTCCTGACGTGGTGGGAGCGTTTATAGATGCCACAGTTGCATTGGACCGGATCACAAAGTTTCTTGAGGCTCCTGAGCTGCAAAGCTCAAGAAAGGATATTAGGAAACAAGCAGTGGCAGAACAGAAAGCTGTTTGTATCAAAGCAAAAGGGATTTCCTGGGATGAAAGTTGTCAGAGAGCGAACTTGAGGAACATAGACTTGGAAGTTAGTGTTGGTGAGAAGGTGGCCATATGTGGAGAGGTGGGAGCCGGTAAAACAACCCTTTTGGCAGCCATTCTTGGAGAGGTTCCATACGTCGATGGAAATGTATGTACTCCACCACTTCCAACCTATTCCTTGCTGAGATAGCTTATGTTTGGAATATACATTAACCATCTCTATCATGTGCTGCCTTGGATTGTTTTTCAGGTTCAAGTGAATGGGAAGATAGCTTATGTTTCCCAAACAGCTTGGATCCAAACAGGAACAATCCAGGAAAACATATTGTTTGGATCCTCCATGGATTCAAGTAGGTACCAAGACACACTATCAAAGTGTTGTTTGGTTAAAGATCTTGAGATGCTTCCCTTTGGTGATCTCACCGTGATAGGAGAACGAGGCGTGAATCTGAGTGGCGGCCAGAAGCAGAGGGTACAGCTAGCTCGCGCCTTATATCAAAATGCAGATGTATATGTATTGGATGATCCTTTTAGTGCTGTTGATGCACATACTGCAACCAGTTTGTTCAATGTAATCTCATAGACTCTTTCCCATCCATCATTTTTCGCTTTCGTTTTGGTTTCTGAGATGTTTAATTGTTAAGGGTAATCTTGATTTTGATAGGATTATGTTATGGAAGCACTTGCAGCCAAGACAGTCTTGCTAGTAACCCATCAAGTCGACTTCCTCCCGGCATTTCATTCAATCTTGGTGAGTATTAGGCTTTTGCGCTTTACATTCAGTAAAGATTAATGTTGTTTCTTCAGATGCTCAAGATTGTAGCCAAACTGAAATGTTTTCTTATTTTTATTATTAGCTAATGTCAGAAGGAGAAGTTCTAACAGCGGGTACTTACAATGAGCTTCTAAGCACAAGTGAAGAGTTTAATACCCTTGTCCATGCACACAGCAACTTAAATTCCAAGAATGATTTAGACGACAACGGCATCTCCTACACTAAAAGTACAATATCAGAAATTCAAAAGGTCAGCGCAACTGAAGAGCAGTTCAGCTTGGCAGATCAATTGGTTAAGAAAGAAGAAAAGGAGACTGGACACAGTGGTCTCAAACCTTATTTTCAGTACATGAAGCATGGGAGAGGGTTCTTGTATGTAACTCTGACTACCATTGCTCATGTTCTGTTCATTATTGGACAGTTCATACAGACTATATGGTTAGCTATTAATCTTGCAAGCTCTAGCATGAGTGAAGCGACACTGGTTGCAACTTTTGCTCTTCTTGGCTGTCCTATGTTCATCTTCTTGTTTCTTAGAGCACTTTTTGTAGTCATTCTTGCTGTTGGAACTTCAAGGTCTATCTTTTCATCACTGAATAATTCCATCTTCAAAGCTCCAATGTCCTTCTTTGATTCAACTCCTCTAGGAAGGATCCTCAGTCGGGTAAGAAAAAGAAGCAGAAAGTTACAGTGTGTTTGGATTACCCAAGAGAATGCTTTCTCTTGGTCAATCCAAAAACACCCTTAATTTATGAAATATGATATAACAACCATTTCTCTTTCAGGTGTCATCTGATTTGAGTATCGTTGACCTTGATCTAGCCAGTCGATTGACTATTTCCATCGGATCAACATTCAACACATATTTCTGCTTTGGATTACTTACAATTCTTGCTTGGGAAGTTCTGTTCTTCATCATCCCAATGATCTACTTGACAGTTGTACTGCAGGTACAAGCAAATTAGACTATTAACCTTTGTCTGGCCTATTCATTGAATTTAAACATTTCCACTGGTACTTGCACTACATCTTAAGGTAGGCACATAGGATGTGTTTGGATTCCCCAAGATAATTGATTAATGCATAATAACACATATGAGGCGTAGTCCAAACACACCCTTAGCCTTATCAGTTAAGGAATACCTGAATGCAATTCATTTTTACTGAGCAGAAATACTACTATATAACTGCCAAAGAACTGATGAGAATCAATGGGACAACAAAGTCAGCGCTAGCCAGCCATGTTTCCGAAACGTCAGCAGGAGTTACAACAATCCGGGCTCTAGGAGGTGAAGATCAGTTCTTTGCCAAAAACCTAGACCTTATAGACAAAAACGCAAGCCCATTCTTCCACAGCTTCACAGCAGATGAGTGGTTCATCGAACGGTTGGAAATAGCTTGTGCAGTTGTGTTATCTGCAGCAGCTCTACTCATGACCTTGTCCTCACATTCAGCATCTTCAGCAGGTTTGCAAACTTTACAGATATATTTATTCAGAAAAAATAGTAGTTCTGTGTTGGATACATACAATGTTATTGTATATAACCGTATGTAGTTCTGATATGCAGGTTATATTGCGATGGCACTTTCTTATGGTATATCGTTGAACTTCTTTCTCACGGTTTCGGTTAGGAGTCAGTGTATGCTATCAAACATGATGGTATCTGTAGAAAGACTAGAGCAATACATGAATATCCCGAGTGAAGCTCCCGAGATCATAGAAGAAAATAGGCCTTCCCTTAGTTGGCCTGATAAGGGTAGAGTAGAGATATGTAATTTAAAGGTAAAATCAATCAAACCAAGTCCCAATCAGATTCCAAACCTCATACATATACCATAACTTGATAAGGAATATGAATTTGCAGGTAAGATACCAGCCAAATTCCCCACTTGTTCTTGAAGGAATCAGTTGTGTCTTTGAAGGAGGATACAAGATTGGAATAGTAGGCAGAACAGGCAGTGGCAAGACAACTCTTATCAACACCTTGTTCCGGCTAGTGGAGCCGACGGAGGGCAAGATCGTAATTGACGGCATAGATATCTCCACCATTGGGCTACATGATCTCAGATCCCATTTTGGTGTCATTCCTCAAGAAGCAACACTGTTTAGTGGGTCTGTGAGATACAATCTTGACCCTTTATCTGAGCATTCTGATCAAGAGATTTGGGAGGTACAACAACAATAAGCTTTAACTTTGTTTCTCCATGCTTCTATGAAACTATGCATGATAAACTCCTCTTGTTGTCAAGGTTCTTGAAAAATGTCAACTCAAAGAAGTAGTTCAAGAGAAGCCAGAAGGCATCAACTCCTTAGGTAAAATAAGCCAGAAGGCACCAGCTCCTTAGTTAAAGTATGCTTGTTTCTTGTATAGAAAACCCAATAACTGAGTGTTGGTGTAGTACAGTTGTACAAGATGGATCAAATTGGAGTATGGGACAAAGGCAGTTGTTCTGCCTGGGACGAGCGCTGCTCAAGACAAGGAGAATACTAGTTCTGGATGAGGCAACGGCTTCAATCGACAACGCGACGGATGCAATCATTCAGAGAACAATAAGAACAGAGTTTGCAAGCTCTACTGTCATCACAGTAGCTCACAGGATACCGACCGTCATGGACTGCACACGTGTGCTGTCCATGAGCGACGGTAAGTAGCCATCCTCTGTCCATGTCTTTGATTTTATCATTTGTATACATGAAAAAGGGGATCATCTTTGATATGGAGGTTTTTGTATAGGGAAATTGGTGGAGTATGATGATCCAGCTAAGCTTATGACAGAAGAAGGATCACTGTTTGGACAGCTGGTGAGGGAATACTGGGCTCATACTTCAAATGCAAGCTTCAGCATATAAAAATAATCAAGCTTGTTTGATTGGTTTGCACTAATGTTGAACTGAATTTTGTTTACAAGTGAGTTGGAGGGAGCAGCTTTATTGGTCTCCAATAAAATAGCCATTTCGTCCCTTTTTTGTTTACAATGTTTTAATCATAGTAAATTTTGCTCAAAGTTTTGTAACTTGGACAACTACAAAATTTTGAGGTTAGAGTAAGTCAGTCAAGCCATCAATATTGATTTGTAAGGATGGATCTGTCTAGCATATTGACTAGACCGAAGAAAACAAGGTTACATTACATATATGAGAAGAAAAGACCAAAATTTGATTGAAGAATAGCCGTTTTAAAGGAATTCAAAAATATTTATTTCACTCTACAAAAAGATTCAAACACATTTATTTCACTCTACGAAAAAATTCCTACAAAACAATTATTTCAACACACGAGTTTGTACGAAATCAAAAACATTAATTATCTGCCAAAAAAGTTGATCAAAAAGCTCACATTTTCACATAGACATCCTCAACGGTGTATGAAGATTTTTCAATCTCCTTGGTCTAGGAGTGCGATATGTGAAACTTAATACATCTATCTCTATATATAGGGAATAAAAACAGCAAGATTCCTCAAGAAAATACATACTAGACGTTCAAATTCATAATCTGTCCAGACCTATTTTTATTTGGGTACGTAAATGAAGATGAGAAGCTGCTCCCTCCTGAAGTTGAAGTTGCTAACATCAGGCTTCGTAGTCTTATATCTGGTTTACACATGTATGGTGGCATTCAGCTCCGTTACCGATGATATTGGTAACATATATATACGATCAAGTTTTTAGCCTTCTTTGCACTGTCGTCGAATATTATGATTAAACTCGTTTTGTAATTTTATGGCATGGGCTTTTCTTGGATTGATGAAGATAACTATAGTTACCGATACCAGAAGATGGAAGGGTGGAGAAAGATACAAAGAAGCCTTGAACCAGAACACAGTGCTCCACATCTGTTGAATGCCTACCCGGGAAAGCCCAGGCCAGCCAGGATCAAGGGCACAAAGAGGCTTCTACGAGAAACCCCCCGCCATCACCAGCCAAAAATCCATCCATGCACGGACACGGTCCACTCTGTGCAGATCATTGCTCATAAGGGCTATGCCTTGAAAAACCACTCGGCCAGCTCTTCCATGTACACAACAATTATGATCCAGGAGCAGTATACACTATGGCAGTTGGATCAAAGCAAAGGAGGATAATGATTGGAAGAACACTGCTAGTCTGCTGCTACTTCATTTCAATTTAGGTTTGAATAAAGTAGTTGAATTGTTTTAGTTATTTCATTGTGATGTTTGGGGTCCTCACAGTAGTCATCTACCATCAGCAACTCATACTTTCTTATTAGTGTTGACGGTTAATAGGAAAGTTGTTACCAATACATGACCAACTCGTTCCCCTAATTGGAAGGAAAAAATACCCTATAATAGATCTAGTGAGATTCTAAATAAGAATTCTTATCCTACAATACCCTAAGAAGAAAATTGTTAGTGTACAGTGAGGTTGGAATATGATGACCCAGCTAAACTTATGACAAATCGAAGAAGGATCATTGTTTGCCCAACTTGTAAGGGAATAAGGAGCTCATACTGCAAATGCAAGCTTCAATTTGGAAGAGTAGAACAAATATAAATCACTCCAGGAAGGCACAACAATTCCTGGACTGAAGCACACTAACTTTTGGCTAGTAACAACTAATATGAAAAATCCTCCCAACTAATGTACTGAACAAACAAATGTTCAATATAAAATAAAATAAAAAACCCGAAAATAAATCTCCTTTCATTTCAAAAGCCATGCCAGAAAGAATGGCATATCCACAAGGAAGGAAGGATTAAAGGGTGCCAAGGTAAGAGCTTCTAATCCTTGATTTTGTTCACTTCACCATGACAATATGATAATACCTTAGGCCATCTTTATTCAAGGTTTTTGTCAAGATACTAACAATATCGCAAAAAATATTAAATGAATACGGAAGATGAAAAAGGGGGTATCACATTGCTACAGTGACAACTGCGAGATAAATCTATCTACTAATTACATTGTTTAAAAATTTGTGAATTTGTTTTAGTTCTTTTTTTCCCCCTTAATAGCTTAAGAGACTCAAATTATTATAGATAGGGATGCTCTAATCTCACTTTCAGGACTGACACCCTAGATAGAACCAGTGCAAAAGAGTTATACCTGACCTAGATGTGCACACAATATCTTTCAGTAAAGGAAAGCCCCATCCATTTCATAAAAGATTCAAAAAGGTGGAAACATCAGCAATGAAACAATGTTGCTACATGTCGTCCATGGAAGCAACACGGGGTCATACGGGTTCGTAGAGACCGATCATATGACCATCAAGGCCTCTTAATGCAGCAACCTACAACTGACAGCACGGAACCGTATAAATCTTCAAAGTTCAGAATTTTTCAAGATTTTCGGACCATTATAGTTTATGCTGATTCAAGTAAAGCTGACGGTAATTGGAATGGTAATTGGAATATTATTCTGTTTGTGAAGAAAACGCTCCCAGCCCCCATGCCCCTCCCGAAAAAACCCTCTTTTGAAACCCTCCATCTACAGTACCAAAAGCCCCAAATTAAGAACCCTAGATCCCGATTAAGCGCTTTCCTTGGCTTAATCTTTAGGATTTTTCTCGCCCAACCTGCTCGAATCGATGCCCAAAGAACTCCAAAGTCTTCAATGGAAGGCATGCTTACCCGAGTTTCTGACAGCCTGCGAAGGAATGCAAGATTCGGAGAACAACGAGTGGCTTCATCTCCAAGGATGATTAAGGTTGCTGGATCTCAACAAATGACTCCTAGAAGGCGGCACAAGAGAGGGTTAGGGCTGTTTATCAAGAAACCAAAATCAAATCGGGATCTAGGGTTGGAGGTGATAGCGTACAGTTTCAAGTTGTTCCCTCAAGGAATGTCGGGGGGGAAGCTCTGGGCTTATCTTCAGCGGACTTCCGGGTTCTACTCACCATCCACAGACCAAGTGAGAGAGTATCAATCTCTCACAAAAGACGAAAAGCTTCTCTGGATTTGCCATGATGGGCATCGAAAATTGATTTCTTTTTTTTTTTTTTTTGGTACAACAAAGGAAAAACACTAGGTCTCCTAATCAGTGTAGGACCAGCCTAAATCATCCGCCCGAATGATCTTCAAGAAATCTCTAGCTTCTCGTATTCTTCCTTCACTTAATCCAAACGTCGTCCTCAAGGATTCCTCCCAGTATTGCGTTTCGCAGCTTGTCATCACACTGACGAGTAGGAGTTGTGGATCAGCATTCCTAGCCGCTAGGTAGTCTGCAGCTCTGTTACTTTCCCTGTAGCAATGGAAAACGCGAACCTCCTCAAAAAGAGAAAGGAGACCTTTTATGTCACTAATAATTGTCTGAATTTCCCAAGGACATCTCCATGCCCCCGTAATGCTGTTAATCACACATAAATTATCACCTTCAACCACTAGCTTTGTTATATTAAGGGACTTGACCCTCCGCACCCCATCCAGAGCCGCCAGAGCTTCAGCCTGGAGGATGGACGGGACGGCCAACTTCCGTCGATCCAAGGCAAGAAGAAAATTGATTTCGAACAGGTTCTATCTATCCTCTTCCTCTCTTGTGTATTTTGATTGTGATGTTATGATCTATGGGTATTGGTGCCTAGATTGTAAAGCAAAACTTTGGGGAGCTGATCACCCCTGTAGTCCCCGTGACAAGTTGAAACCTATGATTTTAAAGAACCTCAAATTAAGTCCCCTATTGAGGAGGCGTTTTGTGCGTATAAAGGAACTCCCTGAAGAACAACTTGGAACTATGAACCTTATTGGCTATTGTGAACCAATGATACCTTCGTTTTTAAAGAAAATCAGGTTGTCTATGTATAACCCCCTTTGCTTGGATTCTAACAGTTGCATTTGGAAAAGGATGAATTATAAACACTCGTGTGCAAAGGTTTTGTGTTTAGACTTGCTAGTGTCAGACTTTCCATTTTCTAAAGAACAACCTGGTAGGGGTGTCCATAAAAAACCGAAACCGAAAAACCGAACCAATAAACCGAAAAACCGGCATATTTTTTGGTTAACCGAACCGACATTATTTAAACTTTTGGTTTGGTTAAACGAACCGAGAATATTCACGGTTTTCGGTTCGGTTTCGGTTTATGATTTTCGCAATCCCGGTTAACCGAAAAACCGAATTTTTTTTATATTAATATACAAGTTTGATTGACTTTAAACGATTAATTTTTCAGATGATGATGTTGTTTTATTCAGCATTTTTGAGTTCTCTTGTTTGCATAGTTTTATTGTGCTTTGTAACTTTAATTATTTACTTGTCAAATATGTCATTGTATGTGTGTACATAAGCCCTCTAAATTATTTATAAAATGCGTTGTTCGAATGAAATACATACAATAATAGTTACAAGTATCATTTTGTTATTTTAACTATCAAGGCATATAAAATTAGTATATTATTGAAGATCTAATCTAATTAGATTATATTGTTTAATCATATTCGATAATATTATTGATCTTTCATGTATATTATGATAATCTAAATCACATAAATGGTTATTGGTTAACCGATAAAACCGAACCGAAAAATCGGTTAACCGGATCGGTTAACCGAGATTAACGGTTCGGTTTAGGTTTGTGATTTTAGTTAACCGAAGTTATGGTTAACCGAAGTCTGGTTAACCGAAACTACGGTTAACCGGGTTTGGACACCCCTACAACCTGGTATGGACAAAATGAAAAAAAGCTGTGATTATCAACGAAACTCTAATTGTGAAATTGGTGGTACGGCGCACCAAATGCCCGATTCATCACGTGGTGTCATCGGAGGTGACGAGTGGCCTTTGTCTCCATTCAAATCTGGGGAGTCGATGTGCATTGTAATGATCCGCTTTGAAGAACGTCAAAAGTCAATGAAATCCAGGATGTGTTTCTCTAACTTATTCTTGTTAAAAGTTAGAATTAGCAAAATTGATGTTTCTTGTATGAAGTTTGACTATGTATTGCTTCATGATTGTGGTTTCTATGTTTTTTTCCCATTTCAGCTCAAATTCCTAAAGAGTCCTCGGGTTCCTGGAATCGTATCAAGTAGCTCAACTACGGAGGTTATGGAGAAAAACATCCGCTCTTTTAAGAAGGTAACTTGTTCAGAATCAAGCCTCTCTAAAGAACAGACCTCTAAGGACAATACTAAAGATAATGTTGATGAAAATTATTCTACCATGGTCGAGGAGGCCTTAAAGGGTAGTGATCCTAAAGGGCATGTTGAGGATGGTCCCTCTGACTTGAAGAAAGAAAAGGGCAAGAGCAAAGCAAAAATCGATATGGTTATCCATTGTGTGACAATGAATCACCGTAATTTGTACCGATCTTCGGTTATCCATTGTTCATTCATCCTTAGTTTGCTTAACATTATGAATAAATATTTGATTGGAGAAACCCATTTATGGTACTGTAATTTTATAGCTGATGCATATATTGTTTATGTTGACTACATAGACTTGTGTGGAACATTGATGCAAGGATGGTTGTACACCTTGACCGGTGACATGATTGATGAGTGGTTATTATGGAGAATGAGTAATCTGACTATTGAACCCCAAGTAGTGGAGAAAAAACATGGTCTATGTATGAATTTGACAGGTTACTCGATAATCAAGATAATGATTCATGATAGGGTACTTTGGAATTTGATTAAGCCTTGTCCTTTTGATGTTGAAACTATGAATGGTATAGAGGCTGGGTATGTAATTAAGAATTGGAAATATCCATCATTTTGTTGTGTTTTTTGCTGTGTAAGCTCTTGTTCAAATATCTATGATTTCAATTTGTTGTGGTGGTTGTTCAAAAAATCTATGGATGTTCTAAATGATAATGAAAACTGGTCAGTGTTTGAATGGTATTTCCTAAATAGTTGTTGTTGGTGTTATATTGTCAGTATTCAAGAAAGAGGAAATTGCTTTCCACCACAAATTCGACAAACAGAAAGGAGCTGCACTACGAAATGCATTTTGACCAATGATTATGGGTTGATATATTATAGGTTTCCGGCGGAAATTTTCTATGAACAAGTGGGTAAAAGACAAGTATTGAAACAAATAAGAAAAAGGCTCGACATGATAAGCATACTGTGTAGTCGACTCAAGGGAGTTGTTGGCCATCCCTATAAAATAAGTTATAAATGAAAGTAGCCTTGTGGAATAGCAGAGGTATGGGTAGAAAATCGTTCTGGCCTGAGATTGATTCGTTTTGTAAAATTGAGCAAATCCAAATTATGGCTATTGTGGAGACAAAAACGGAGAAGCTTCCGAGCGATCAAGTATGGAGACGCGCAGGATTTGACAATTTAGTATGGTCCCCGGCCGAAGGTAGAGCCGGAGGCATATGTTTAATGTGGAAAGAACACCAATTTAGAAGCGAACAAGTTGAAATCCTAGTCCACAAACCAAGGTATATTATTATGAAACATGTTAATTTTCTCACCGGATGGGTAAGTGCGGTGTGCTTTGTGTATGCCCCGCCGAATGAGACTCAGAAAGACAGCTTTTGGGCAGAATTTACTAGTTGTGTACTTGCAATTGACATCCCAATGATTATCATAGGAGACCTAAATGAAATCCAAGAAGTTAGTGATAAAAGAGGCGGGTGTATACCGACGACCACTAGATTCGAACGTCTCCGAAAATTTAAAGACACTTGTGATCTACGCGATATTCCCACCACGGGGAATAGATTTACATGGAGAAAGAACAAAACAGAAATTGATAACATTTATGAAAAGTTGGATCGAGTAATTGTTAGTGAGACCATTCTTCATTGGTTCCCAGGAATCCGAACCCATAACCATGCATTCACATCTTCTGACCACTGTAAAATATCGGTTGATATTACGAATGGTGAGACAAGTAAGGCTACGCCATTTAGAATGGAAAAGATGTGGTTAATGAGGAAGGACTTTAGGAATGTGGTCAAGCAAGCTTGGAGGGCTAGTTTTCAAGGATCCTTCATGTTCCAGCTAATGAAGAAAACTCAGTTGCTTAAAGCACACACAAAACAATGGAGGAGGAAAACGTTTGGGAACACATTTGAACAAATTCGGGAAATTGAGGATACGCTACTCAAACTACAAAAAAAGATCGTTGAATCCCCGCAACCAGCACTTGTTCAAAAACAGCTCCGATTTTTGAGAAAAAAAGAATGTATATTGTAGTACCATCAAGCGTATTGGAGGCAAAGAGCCAAGACAAAACACATTAAACTGACAGACTCGAACTCAGGATACTTCCACAAAGTAGCAACAGGGAGGCGAAACTATAAAACCATAAGAACAATTGCATTAAGTGATGGCACCCAGGTTGTGGGGGAAGAAAACATTTGTTCAAAAATTAGAAACGACTTCTGTAGACGATACAGAAAAGAACAAATAAATTGTAATGTCCTCGAGGAATACCTAACGCTCATAGAGAGGGAAATAACAGATGAAGAGAATAATAGCTTAACAAGGCCGGTAACGAACGACGAAATAAAAAGTGCAGTCTTTCAAATTGGTTCAGACAAGTCGCCAGGGCCAGATGGCATGACAGCAGAGTTCTATAAAAAATATTGGGATATTGTTGGTCCCATAGTAGTGAAGGCTATTAAAGGGTTTTTTCATTCGGGAAAGATTCTAAAGCAAAGTAATCATACGTTCATTTCGTTATTACCAAAAAATGATAACCCACTAACGACTAACCACTATAGACCCATTAGTCTATGCACAACAACATATAAAGTAATAGCGAAGATTTTAACAGAGAGACTAAAGAGAGTCATGCCTAAAATTATTCATCCGCTTCAAGAAGCTTTCGTTGCAGGTAGGGCAATTCAAGATAATGTCCTTATAGCACATGAAGTCTTTCACTCCTTTAGAGGAAGTCAAGCCAAAGAAGGGTGGATGGCGGTAAAATTGGATATGGAAAAAGCATATGACAGAGTTGACTGGGGATTCCTCTTCCGTGTCCTCCATCAATTCGGATTTGATGACAAATTCATAGGATGGATTCGAGAATGTGTATGTACTGTGTCCTTCTCAGTTTTGGTCAACAGTGGACCTACTATGCCTTTTGCGCCGGAACGAGGAATTAGACAAGGGGATCCGTTATCACCTTATTTATTTGTAATTGGTGCAGAAATCCTTGCTAGGAAGCTCCAAAAGGCCAGTGAAGGCCTAAAGCCAGCAATAGGATTCCCGATAGCCAGAGGAGGTAAGAGAGTACCGTTTTTAGCATTTGCAGATGATATTATAATATTTGCGAAAGGAAACCAGAATGCATGTAACCAGATGAAAAAGATTATTGAAGAGTATTGCGCAGCATCTGGACAAAAGGTAAACTACCACAAATCAACATTTCACACCTCTAAGAGAGTGACTAACCAACAGAAACAAAGAATCAAACAAACGTTGGGGATAAGTACGATGGAAAATCTAGAAAAATACCTAGGGTGTCCGATCATCAATGGTAAAGTGAGCAAAGAAACCTTTCAGGACGTAATTGGAAACGGCCAGCGTCAACTAGCAAAATGGAAAGCTAATACGTTATCTCAAGAGGGAAGAGTAGTGCTGATCAGGTCGAATTTGTGCTCAAAACCGAACTATTTAATGCAAAGTTTCATGCTGCCAAAACATGTGAGTGATGAAATTGATTGCATTAATAGAACGTTCTTTTGGAATAAAGATAGACACGACAAGCCGCTTATCGGGTGGGACCGAATTTGCAAACCAAAGGCAAATGGGGGTCTAGGCATTAGGAAGGCAGAAGATATGAACAAGGCGCTCCAAATGAAACTTATGTGGAAAATTCTTACTGAGCAAGACAATGTTTGGGTTCAAGTGGTCAATGAAAAATATCTAAGGGGAATTTCGCTCTTGGAATACAAAGTAAAGGCAAATAGTTCATGGCAATGGAAGCAGCTAATGAAATTGAAGCCAGAATTTGAGAAGGGGTTGAAATAGCAAATAGGAAATGGACGGGAAGTGAGCTTTTGGAAGGATAGATGGGTCACGAATGAACCACTTATAGAGTGGGCAGCAACAAATGATGTTGACTTGCCAACTAAAGTTGAGCACTTCATTTCTTCGGATAAAAGATGGAAAATAGAGGAACTGCAGCAGGTGATTTCTAGAGATGCGATAGAAGATATTTTAAGAATCCCCATCCCAGAAAATGACATTAATGACAAACTGATCTGGGCCCCAAGCAGAAATGGATGGTACTCTACAGAATCAGCAATAAGTCTAATTACCAAAGAAGAAACCATGTCCTTGACCCCAAACGCATGGATCTGGAAGTTGGATACGTATCCAAAAGTAAAGAATTTCTTATGGAAAATCGACATGAATGGGTTGCCCACTAAACAAAGACTTATTGAAAAACATGTTGTCGTACCCCAAGGATGCCTCATGTGTAATGCTATGCACGAGGACGCGGTCCATCTGATGCTTAAATGCCCCCATACTCTCGCAACAGTGAAGAGTATTAATGATAAAACAGAACGAGTAATTAGAGAACTTGACTCAAATCAAATGAACCCGCGAAATGTTTTATCCTTGTTGAACAGTAAGTTAAGAAAGGAAGAATTTACTGAGCTAGCAGTGACATGGTGGGGCATTTGGCATCAGAGAAATAAGGTACTCTTTCAGCAAACGCCCAATGACATCATACAAGATCTTAGCATCTATGTCCGCAATCAATTAGCACAATGGAGACAGGCAAAAGAATGGCAAGAGGATGAAGAAAAGAGTCTGAATAAGCGAGTCGGCCCTATAAGTAGAACGCGAAATAAATTACAAAGTTGGAAGAAACCGGCCAAAGGAAGTATAAAGTTAAACTTTGATGGGTCTAAGCTTAGCAATGGTAATGCGTCCGGAGGTTCAATAATAAGGGATGATAATGGAAAACCAATTGATGGATCTGTCAGAACATATGGGAAGTATCGGTTTTAATGGCAGAAACATTGGCATTATGGGATGGCGTAAGAAAAGCGAAGCAGATGAATTGTAGAAAATTAGAGATAGAAGGGGATAATATAACAGTTATCAAAGCAATAGTTGGGCCAATTCGCTGCCCATGGGAAATTGAAAGAATTGTTGCCGACATTCTCGTGTCCCTTCGGGGGTTCGAGTCAGTCCATTTTTATCATGGGAGTAGACAGTGTAACTCTGTGGCTGATAAAATTGCTGTTTTGGGCCACAGTCTCTCATGGGAATCTATATGGAACCATCACGAGCTTTTAGCTCTCATCCGAAAGGATGCTCTAGGTACCCCGCCGTAAGGCGAGGCCTAATTCTCACCGTTTCAAAAAAAAAAAAAAAAAAGTTGACGGTAAACAAATAATCACCTTTCCATGGATCTCATGCTTGATGGGGTAAAAAATAGAAGTGAAGAGTATCCCTCCCCCTTCTGAGACACAACCTCACTACACACCCAATTCACATTTTCATCGTTAGATTCGGTCTTACACGAATTAGAGGGCAGAGTCTCAGACCCTCACAACCATCAGCTTAATTGAAGTATAACAAGAAGGAAAAACCAGATGCTCTACATCTGAAAGAGCTCATTCAAGTGCTTTGAGTTTACACATACATAAAGAGAACAATTTCTCAAGACCTATTGTTGTCTTGGTTGATTTGTTAAACACCTATTTGCTAAAGAGCACAGGCTATCTTGCAATGTACATGCTTTTTCAAGTTATACGAGCCTAATTTTCCATTAACAGACTTTCCAGAGTGCGCGAATTCTCTCCGGAACCTAATTTTATATGAGTAGCCTTTCCAGAAAACCCTAAACCGTAGATTTCCACCAGCATTTTCAATTGACGAAGAGAAAAAAGGAATTGGATGAGGAAGAAGACCTAGGGGAGTGGAGGAGGGTGATGGAGAGAAGGCCGGACCCGGAATGGAGCTTGGCCCATCGGAGGAGCAGACGTCGATGGTGGAATCGAGTCCTTGCAAGTAAAAGTTGAGGAAGAAGAAGAACACGAAGAGGAAGAATGGAGCCGCCTTTGAGATTAGAGTAAGTCAGTCAAGCCATATTTAACACAAATCCAGACCCCCGTATTTGAACGTTTTTTCCTATCAGCACCCTCTACTTAAAATTGTTCAATTAGACCCCTGTACTACCCCTATTTTTGCCTATTTAACACAAATGTCCTACATCGACAAGCGCATGTTCGAACCTACGTTGTTGGGCGAGTGAAACGATTTCCTTTGTGACATGGCAAATGATAAAAAAAAAAAAAAGGAAATTCCGCCTGGTAACCACGAGGTTTTGCAAATTCCGCGTGGTGCCCAAAGTTTTTCGGTATTCCGCATGGTAACCATGAGGTTTTGCAAATTCCGCGTGGTAACCTTGCCTATTATAAAAAGTTAAAATTATATAAAAACTTACCTATACTTTTTACTTAATTACACAAATCACCCTATCTTTAGTTTTTTAAACTATCTAGTCTATTTTTCTAAAACAACTAACATTTTAATTTTAGTATTATATATTTTTTTTTTATTTACTCTTTTTACAATACACTATATATTATTATTTTACAAAATCTTCCATTGTTTATTATAAATAAAAAAAGAATCACAATTTTCAAATTTATATTAAAAAATCAAAATAGATTTGGAGATTTGTTGAAAAAATAAATAAACAAACTACTTTATTATACCTAATTAGAAATATCATTTAAATAGATTTTTTCAACATAACTATAAAATCTATTTTCTTAAAATACCTAATGAAAAGTATTACTCAATATACAATCTTTATTAATTTTAAATGTTAATTTATTATAAATAAAAAAATTCCTAGAGTTGTACATGTCATAAAAAGCCTGTAATTTTTACACATTATTAATGTCATGATATATGTACATTATGTTTAGAAAAAAACAATTTTATTATATTTTAAAAACAAATTACTTGAGCTAGTGCACCCACTTTTAAAAAACACCCCCTTCAAAGATCAACTATTAATAAAATTCAAGTTTATATTTTGTTAATAAAAAATGGTAGTTTTTTTTTAAAATTAGGTATGATTTTTTTGATTTGAAAAAGGAATTGTTTTTTTATACAAATTTGAAAATGTGGTTCTTTTTATAATAATAAAAAAATATAAGATTTTGTAAAATAATAATATATGGTGTCATGGGAAAGGAGTAAATAAAAAATATATATAATACTTTATTTATAAATTTAGATGTTTTATAAAAATAGATTAGTAGATAGTTTTTTTAAAAAAAACTAAAGATAGGGTGATTTGTGTAATTAATTAGAAATTATGGGTAAGTATTCATATAATTTTAACTTTTTATAATAGGCCAAGGTTACCATGCGGAATTTGCAAAACCTCGTGGTTACCATGCAGAATACCGAAAAACTTTGGGCACCACGCGAAATTTACAAAACCTCATGGTTACCGGGCGGAATTTCCCAAAAAAAAAAATGTGTCTTTTCTTTCTTTTTTCCTTTTCTTCTTTATTGGCTTTTTTTCGTTCTTCTTCTTCCATTGCTTTTCCAGATCTCCATTGTTATTAATTATCAACTCTCAGATCTCCATTGTTGCCATCCTTGCCCCTCGGACCGCCGTCGTCGTCTCAAGATCCGAACCCACCACTTTCCATCTTCATCCCCGTTTGCCTCACCGCTCGATCTCCAGATCCGATGTCTTCGACCCCGATCGACGTCGCCGGTGAATTCTTGAGCAAAAACTCGATAAATCTCGTCTCGTGAGGGGCAGTCAGAAGTTTTTGTAATCTCGTCTCGTCGCTGCTCTTTTTTCAATTTTAGATCTAGATATGAAGGGATGAAATGGCGATTTAGATCTGAAATGCTGGGCGAAGGAGACCGTGACGATCGGATCTGGAGGGCGGAGCGAAGGCGGCGATGGCCGACTTGTCGGATCTGGAGGGCGGAGCGCAGCGGCAAAAACGGCGATGGCGATGGTGAACGAAGATGGTCTGGAGAACGGTGGCGCGGGCGATGAGTTAGCGGACGGAACCGGCGCCGGCGATGGCGACGAGTGGGAAGGAAGGAGGGAAGGATCCGGTCGAAAAAGCTTTAGAGCTAGAAAAATAAATCATGAATCTGTAGAAGAGCAAGTAGAAGAAGCAAGTTGGAAAGGCAAAATCTTGAATTAATGGGTGTTTTACTACGTCAAAAGCTTCAAATTGGAAGAGAGGAAGCTGTATTTACTTTTCAATTTTTATTTTCAGAAATATTGCTGACTTGTGCACGTGGAACCCACTCCACGTCTATGTGGCATCCACATGGCAATTAATTTTGCCACATCAGCGCGCGTGTAAAACACTACCAAACTTCTAATGGATCAAGTGTTTGGTAGAACAAATTTAACTAAGTATAGGGGTTTAATTAAACATTTTAAAGTACAGGGGGCTGATAGGAAAAAACGTTCAAGTACGAGGGTCTGTACATGTATTCTTCCCATAAATAAGTATTGACCTGGGCATTAAACAACTTGAACGTCCGTACACACATGAGAACCGTTGCAATGTGTAGCAAATTATTTTTTTATTTTTTTTGAAAAGGTAAAAATTCGGAGTACCAAATAAATTTGGTAGCCCGAGAGGCCGTAAGACGGCAGCCGTGAACGGCTAATAAACTCAAAAGAGCCACAAATGGCAAGCAAGATGGACGAAATAAAGTACAAATTTTCAAAAAGAAAGAGCAGACGGAGGTTGGATTCGGGGTGAGTAAAACACTAAAATAGTGCCGCATGCATCAAGTCGACCCATCCTGGAGTGTGCGAATGGACAGCTGACGTTCCCTCCACCGAGATGAAGGATCTTCAGAAGTCTCTGAGCACCAAGCGACTTGGCCTAGACAAACTCGGTCCGAAAAATTCCAAACAAAACTCCGACTTTTCAAAAATTTATACAAAGAGGAGCACAACCATCCTACAAATCACTTTTGGTTCCATATGAGTTGGTCCAAGTTTTTAACTTCTTTCCTTTTTCAAAATAAGACACTTCACAAAGATGGTTGAAAACCCACCTTTACGCACCAGCCAAAACCAATAATTACTAAAGCATTATCAATATATAGCCACTGCTCAAGAGAGGCCTTTTGATCTATCAAATTTTCTCTAGGAATCTTGTACCAACAAGCAGATATTACAGTAGGTGGCTTCACAAGCAGAGGCCTTTTGTCAATGTTTATGCGCAATAGAAGTAAAAGACTGAAAATGAACATCACAGTAGAGATACACAATACACTATTCTGGTTTATACTGCATTTTAAATGACTGAAAATGCATAATGATCATAAGGATGGCTTCTAACCATCTGAGACTTCCAAGGGTGACTTGTTTTCATTCTAGTCATCTCATCCCAGTTGGCAAAGAGACTTTGTAGCCTATTCCTGCATTTTAAATTGCCCTTTCTTGCTTCCAAAGGATCTGGCCAGATTTGTGTTCAACTTAACGCCGCCATTTGGGGTCACCACGACCATGGCGTGCATTGATTCAAGTTGTTCAATAGGGTTTTGTTCATTGGATTGTTCTACAAAATATTTCTTGCCAAAGGGTAAACCAAACTTAAAAGTGAGTAATCTTTTAAGGTTTTGTGGCAGATGAGTAAATCTATCTTGGAACAAATACCAATCAAATATGTAATTTTGTCTACCGACATACCTTAGATATGTAAGGAAGACATATCCAAGAATTTTCCCCAGCTTGTGATATTGTTTCAGGTGTTGGACTGTTTTCCTATTACCCTTTGTTGTCCTACTCATAAGACATGTTGATCTTGGGGTATACCTCCTCAGACCTGTGACTTGATTTTGGTCCTTTAGATTTTTCCCTGTTAAAACCAACCATATTTTCACTCGATTAATGCAGAAAGAACTGTCTATGTTTTTAACCTCAGAATACTGACTTAGTACATATAATTTGTTGCTATTCCTATATTGGTAAACATGTTCAAATTGTTTCACCTTTTTCTTGTTGTTGTAAGATTCGCAAAAGTAAACAACATATGCAAACATAATGTTATTGATTTGATGAGCAATGTGCGGTTGCAGTTGGTATCTCCGGATACTATTCCAACAATTGAAGAAAGTTGTATTTAAAAGAAGGTCATTGATTTTTGGCTTAACAACAGGATTGGGTTGGTTCTCTTTTATGTTCAACTGGCAGACAGGGAAATTCATTTTTCCTTTCCTTTTGTTCTTGTAGATGCTAGAGGCCCAGCACCATTGTTGTTCAAATTAGCAATACTATTCAAGGTCTCCTCGACCATAGTGTGCATAGGTTCAGAGAGAGTGTTGTTTTGGTGTTTGTTGTTTAGGGTCAGATTTTTCCTCAACGCAAATGACCATTTTGAGATAGTCAAATGAAATAGCATTGTGGAAAAGAGTATACACATTCTCAATAACAGCATATATGTATTTGATCAATTTCAATAAGCAGATAGTCTGACAGTAAGGAAAGAAAACACCTCTCCAAATCAGCCAAAGATAGCCAGGAACACCGCGACAAACCAGACCGCTCCTCCCTTGATCTTTCCCCCTCAAGGATCCAGTGGTGGCTGGGCAATCTGCTCGCTTGCAGAAAGTCGTCCATGTCTAGGGTTAGGGCGACGACAGACCAATCCTGAACATCCCCTCTACGACGTTGATTTTTGGATCTTCCTCTTCGATTTGTCTTGCCTCTCTCTCCATAACTTCCTTGATTCGGAAAAATACCCCTTGAATTGGGAATTTGGTTATTCTTTCAATCTGAAAGGAAAAGCCCCAAATTTGGGTCAGAAGAACGCCGGCTTGGAACGTAGCGTTCAGAGAGGAGTTTTCGAAAGGAGATTTGATGAAGAAGGGGATTTCGAAGGGGGGTCTCGGTTAGGATTATCACACGCCATTGATTTGGGTGATCGGAGTTATGTAGTTGGAAGTGTGGGATTGTGGGGAGCAACAACAAAAGGAAGGGGAGCGAAGGGTTCATGGGTCGGGAGCTTTTTAGTTATCTGCCGAAATAGTTGATAAAAAAAATTCAGAGTTTCACATAGGCAATAGTGTATGAAAGTTCTGCAAACTGATTGAAGAAAAGAGCCCCCCCAGTGTGTAGGCGTTATTTCACTCTTACCAAACTATAGTACATCTATCTCTCTATAAATGTATAATATGATTCCTCAACAAAATATACATACAGGAGGAGTTCAAGTTCATGATTTGTCCAGTCTTATTTTTATCTGGGCACGTACGCGACGATGAGAAGCCGCTCCCTCCCGAAGTTGAAGTTGATAGCATCAGGCTTTGTAGCCTCATTAATGGTTTACATATGCATGGTCGCATTCAGCTAGCTCCATGAGTGACGATAATTGTAACATATATATACAATAAGCTTTCGCCTTCTTTGAACTGTCGAATATTATGATCAAACTCGCCCCGGTAGAGTACAATATGTAAGTGATTGAAAAATGGTACTTACGTTTTGTAATTTTATGGCATGGGCTTTTCTTGGGTTGATGAAGATAACTATAATTACCGATACCAGAAGATGGAAGAGTGGAGAAAGATACAAAGAAGCCTTGAACAAGAACAAGAAGCCTTGAACAAGAACACAGTGCCCCTCATTTGTCGAATGCGTACGCAGGAAAGCCTAGGCCAGCCGGGATCATGGACACAAGGAGACTTCTGTGAGGAATCACCCCGCTAATACAATTCCATGCTTCATCCGCATCCCCACATACCTATATTCCCAAAGGAGGATAAAGTAGTTGAATTATTTCAGTTAATTCGTTGTGATGTTTGGGGTCAGTGGTGTACCATCATCAACTCATACTTCTTATTAGTGTTGATGGTTAATAAGACTTATTGTCGGAGTAATTAGAACTCTTCTTTGTTAGGAATGGGGGATTTCTAGTTTATTCTAGAAAGGAAAAAAGATATCAGGAATCTTAGTATTTCCTATTTCATGAGTTATTATGTTTATTAGGTTGCTTGGGCCTCAAGTTTCAGTTATTACTTGTACTCTAAGTTTTGTTAGGAGCTGCTATATATATTATGAAGGGGTTATTTGGGGGACTATCCGGAAGAGTTAGGAATCATATTCAGGCAAGGCCTTGGGCTCTCTAGGAGGGATTTCCTAGTAGAAGGATTGTAGTCTCTTTCGGGAGAAACTCTGAGAATAAACTAAGTATTCTTTTTCTTTCAATAAATAATATTTCACTCTTGTTATCATCCAACATCTATACTACCTATAGTAGAAAGCGGAGACAATGTCTTTACAAAAAAACTGCGTCACGTGTCATTCTTATTATAAAATAATCAGTTGAGTCCTTTATAAAAATAAGGTAATTAGAGTCTCATATAACCTTGTCCCGTAAAAAAAATGCTTAAAATTATCACAAATTATGAATTATCCCGAATAATTATAAACTATCTTTTACCAAGAATTAGTTGTAATCTTCTAATAAATATTATTTTTAATACAACGTGATATTTATCATAAAGTATTTTTTGAACAAATCCAGCTTATATTATATTATGAATTGATTTACCATCATTGGTAAAAAATACTAATCACAATAGGAAATTTAAATTTAGTAGGTAGGAAATTAGGAAATAAAGATATATTCTAATTATTTATTTTTTTATATCCGAATTTTATATTATGAGTTGAAAATTCTAAATTTTATTTGAAAATTTAAATTTAGTAGGTAGGAAATTTAAAATTAGGCTTTTTTTTTGCTAATACTCCAAAGAGCCTTTTTCACATCATCTTTAGAGAATAGCTGCACCATTTCTTCTCTATCTCTATCCTCAAGCAAGTTTCCTTCTCTAAGAATAGACATGTCAGGACAGCTGCAATCTTTCTTCCTGCCCAGGGACTTTTCAAAGTGTTGGACAATAATCCTCCTAATCTTTATCTCGTCGCTCACAACCTTTCCTTCTTCATCCATGATCGATAAGATTTTATTTCTGGCTTGCCTTTGTTTGATGCTATTGTAAAATAGTTGTTGCAGCTGTCTTGATACTTTAACCAGTGTAATTTTGCTTGTTGTTGCAGCTCAATTCTTCTTGTGATTAGAACACTTTTTAGGCTTGCTAGAACGCCTTTCTCAGCTTGCATCAGCCTCTTGTCCAACGGCCTTCTATTCATCTCATCTTGGACCATTCTAAGCTTGTCATGTTTCACCTTGATTTCCTCCTCTCTTCTTTCGAGATTACCAAGTTGCAGCTTCTTGAGAGGCGCCTTCAGCCTTTTTAATTTCTGAACAAGCTTATACATGGGCACACCTTTAACGTCTTCTCTTTTCCACTCATTTTGAACAATGGACTGAAACTCAGGGTGTTCAGCCCAGGCATTGTTGAACCTAAACGGGACAGCTTCTTTCTCTCCATTGCTTTTAATTTTCAAGATAGTTGGGCAATGGTCAGAGCATTCAGGTTCCCCAAAATGCGTCTCATATCTATCATGATCGTCAATCCATTCTTGGTTGGCAAGAATTCGATCCAATTTACACATGATTTTAGTACCATCCGGGTGCTTATTAGACCATGTGAAAAAGGCTCCCGAAGCCTTGAGGTCTGTTAGCCCTATCTTATCGAAACACGCAGCAAATTCCTTCCTATTTTAGAGTTCTTTTCCTTTTCTGAAAATTTCTCCTTTGCATCCTTTAAAGCGTTAAAGTCTCCCATCATGATCCAAGGTTTTCTCCCAACTACAATAGCCAGTTGATCCAATCTATTCCATAGATCAAGTCTCTCTTCCTCATCATTGGAAGCATAAACAAAAGAAAGTTGCATTTTTTCCTGACTTTGGGAACTATCCACCAAGCAGTGAACTACCTAATCAGTCTCCATTGTGATGTCAAGCTTCTCCACAATCTGTGAGTTCCAAAAAACCCAAATACAACCATTTTTTCCGCAGCAACTCATTTTTCTTTGCCATCCTCCAAGCAACAATCTCGAAACGCCTTCTACTTTTTCTTCTCGAACTCTAGTCTCCAGAACAACCATAATGTCAATTCTATTCCTTTTCACCATTCTATTTACAAACTCACACTTAGAGGGATCGTTAAGCCCTCTAATGTTCCAACTTGCTATAGAGAGACTAATCATTGGGAAGGATTGCATTAAAGTCGACACCTTCTAGAGCTTCATCTCCATTCCCTTGCATTCTACTTAAAACAGTGAACTTTGATTGTCCAATTACCACCTCTTTCCCCTTCTGGATTCTCTGCCTTCCAACACTATCTCTTCCTCCTCTGGATTTAACTTTCTCCCACTCTGCCTCCTTATTTTGATGTCCTTCTTCCGCCCTTGACTTTTGGACAGTCACTGTAGGATTCTCCTTTACACAGCCGGAAGAGTTCTTGTTAACCCTAGGCTCCACAATAGCTGGGACACCCTTGGAACCTTGAGCTGCATCAGGCCTCTTTTTTTGCACCCAAATTTTATTTGATGGCCTTTTGATCCATCCTGGCCTTTGCCACTTGAACTTTGCTTTCCTTCCACATTCTCCATTAGCATGTCTGAAAGCCCTGCACTCATCACACTTAGGTGGCAACCACTCATAGCAAATCGGTCGGACTATCTTTTCACCATCTTCCCCTTGGAACGTTACTTCTTCTCGCAGCGGCATTCTAGCAGAGACCTCTACAAGAATTCTGGCAAACGACAACCTCTCCTCGTTTTCCATTACTTTATCTACTAAAATCGGATTCCCTATTGTGCTTCCTACCTTCTCGAAAAACTCCTTATCCTAGAATCTCACATCTAGGTTAGGCAAATCCACCCATACTTGAGTTTTTTCGAAGCATGAAGGATCAAGTTTCATACCTTCAGTCCATCTTTTCAATGCCAAGGGTCTCATCCCTCCTACCATCCAAGGGTCGTTGCATAGCACCCACTCTAGATCCTCCTCCCATTCAAACTTAAACACAAAAACTCCTGAGTCGGTTTGGATGATCTTTGGCTTTTCCTTGACATTCCACCGAGCATTCACGAAGCCTTGAATCACATGGAAAGTAGGCCTTGACCCCGCAACTATTCCAACAAGACTTTTCCTCCACTTTTGAGAGGTTTTTTCAACGTCTTTTTTTGTGAACTTTATAATTCCATCATTGAAACCTGCCACAAAATTCAGTCTCTTACCATCAGCGTTTACCCTGTTCCCAGCCAACGCTGCCCTGTATGAGAGCTTCTTCCCTGCTGATTCTTCCTTATCCTTGACTCCAACAACTACCACTCTAGGGCTCTCCTCAACCATCTTCTCAAACTCCTTCACAACACTGGATTCCGCCTCTTCAGTTACAACAGGAGCTCTAACCTCGCCACTATTGAGGACCGTTTCTTCCACCACTTCAATTAAGGCAACTTCAATCTGGCTATCCACAACAATCTCCCCTTGCTCACGATCAACATTGGCCTCCTGACTTACCTTGACAGAGCTTCTCAACAGCCTACTATTATTCGCACGAATCGCCCCTTCCGAGACATCTACCTTATACACCGGACCCTGATCTCCTGCTTTTCCCTTAGAGGCCAGACTCCCCACTTTCTTCTTTTTTCCGGCTGCCTTGCCTCGCACCATTGCCACCTCCGCGGCGGCCGCCGCTGCAAATCCCTAGCGTGCCCTGACTTCTCCTCGCTTTTGGTTGTCGCGCGTGGGGCAGATATTTCATAATTTCCTATCTACTAAATTTAAATTTCTTATTTTTTTCAAACAACCATTGAAGATAAAATCATGTAATAATCTTTAAAGACATATATATATATATATCTACAAGATTAACTTCTATTTAATAATATACCTATATTAATTCTTATTGAAGAAGTTTATAAAACATATCTAAATTAAATTGGTTTTATAATCACAATACCCGTACATGGTACGGGGGTTAAACTAGTTCTTCTTCGTTTTTCAATCTCTTTCAAACTCTCTTTTCTCGCACCTCACAAATTCAAAACAATTACAACTAGAGTAGAAGTATGCATACTTGGTTCTAGGGGTGTCCATAAAAAACCGAAACCGAAAAACCAAGAAACCGACACTTTTATTTGCTAACCAAACCGATATTACTTGAATTTTTGATTTGGTTAACTGAATTGAGAATATTGACAGTTTTTCGGTACAGTTTCGGTTCATCACTATCGTAATATCGGCTAACCAAAGAACAAAAAAAAGAGACTTTTTTAGTTTTATATTAGTATATAAGTTTGATTTAGATGTAAACATTTGTAAATCCACGAGGAGAAAAAACCAAAATCTCATTGAAGAAAAGACCTTCGGTGTGTATGAAGATTTTTCAATCTCCTTGGTTTTGACGTGTGATATATGAAGATTTTTCAATCTCCTTAGTCTAGACGTGCAATATATGAAGATGTCTCAACCTCCTTGGTCTAGATGTGTGATATATGAAGATTTTTCAACCTCTTAGTCTAGACGTGCGATATATATATACATATATATATATAGAGAGTTAGGTTCTATAGTGGACAACTTCCTATAGAGAACAAGTGAACAAATCTCATCCGTAGCATGAGATTTGTAATGGATGGCTGGATTTGTATCTGCAATATTCATTTATAAGAAAATAGAAATATAAAACAAAAATTGGAGAGATTCTCTCCCATATTTTGTAACCACCCAAATCACAATTATTCAAAACAAAAACACGCATCTGCGAATTGCCATTGCAGACGCCATCGCAGAAACGCCATTGCAGCCCGCGGCATCGACAGAGCCCCCGCCCTCGAGTGCCAACCCCCGGCGTCCTCCATTGCACAGCCCCCACTCACGACGCCATTGCAAAGACGCCATTGCAGACACGCATCTGCGATTTGTGTCTTCCGCCATTTCAGCGTCCTCCAACGCAGCAGTTCCGCAATTACAGACCACCATGTCGCCATTGCAAACGTCCTCCATAACCGATTTCAGCCATTGCAGACGTCCCTTTCGCTATAGAAATTCGCCACCGCAATTGCAAACGTCCTCCCTCTCGCCATTACAAACGTCCTCCCTATCGCCATTGCAGACGTCCCTCTCGCTTTGGATTTCACCACCACGTCGCAATTAAATATGGCATCAGGTATCTGTGTATATAATTTTTATTTCGTGTATATGGGTGTTTTGAACTTGTATATACCATTATCTCATGTGTAAATCGTTTATTTGGCCTATTCATACTGATGAAGATGTACATATGTATAATAATAATGTATTTGACAGCCTAATATATGTATATACAAAAATTTATGTTGTTACGCCCTAGATCTGGTGCCTGACGTTGGTTGCTTCCCGATTCTACCCGTCGTCGGTGCTCGTCCGTAGGTTCGGGTCCCCTCCCGCCGGCTTCTCGTAGCCCCTAGTCGAACCGCGTCGGAGTTTCGCCCCCCATTATCGCCCATCGAGCTTCGTTCGGGTCCCCTTTCTCCGTCGGAGTTTCGCCCCCCAAGATGTATATATGTACAGTAATATTGTATATGCCAACATGAGGAATGTATATACGAAATTTGTTTTTGCTGGAGGGGCCATCCAGGCGCCCCGTACAGAATTTCCAAGCGCCCCGCTTTTCTAATTCTTAGTTTGCCCTGCAATTTATAATATTTACGTTTAGTTCCCGTTATTATTATATAATTACGAAGTATTTCTATAAGTTTTAATATGTACTCTGTTTGTCTTTAGACTATTTAGTAGTTGGTTATTAGCTAGCTTGTTTTACAATCGAGTCCTGTAATTTGGTATCAGAGCCTAGTTAATCAATTAACAAGCTGGAGATTTCCGAAAAATGCATTAATAGAGAAGCTCCACATATTAAGCATTTAAATATTGGCGATAAACATCATGAAGCAATATTAAATACCATAGTTGATGATATCGCTGAACTAAAAAGTAGTATCTTTAGATTAAGTGAAAAAATCAAAAATATTAGAGAAGAACTAAAAATCTATTGTAACCTTTTATCAGAAGAAAATAAGAAAATATCTACCGAACTTATTCACGAAATTAGGCATCAAGGTGCAATTGCAAAAGGTCTAGACGTTAAAAAATCAACCAAATTTCCCTACAAATATCCATTCCAAGATCAAAACCCAGGAAAAGTATTTTCTGTACCAGTTAAAAATATTAACGAAAAAGGAAAAACCAAACTTGAGGAAAATGAAAAAGACAACGAAGACTAGTTTGGAACTAAGAGAAGATACCATGGAGGAACCTGGTATCATCAGTAGTGAAGAATCTGAATATGATACAGAAGAGGAAGAAATGTATCAACAAATGGGTTTGATAAGGTTAAAAGATATGGAAACCATACCTATAACGGAAATAAAACGCAAGATAAGTAAAATTATGGGTAAAAGGGTGTTAGACACCAACGAAATGGAAGAGGAAATAACACCTACAGAGTTGGAAGAAACTAATGAAGCTAATAGATCCTATTATAAAAGATATGAAGAAGGATCTTGTAGCTATAGAAAACCTTATTGTAAGCCGAAGGAGTTTTTAGAGAAAACAGCCAGATTTGGGGTAAGGATTATGCCCAATAACCGACCTAACAAGAAAGAACTCAAATTGGAACCCATAAGTGAAACTGGTTATAAGCTAAACTTAGATGGAGTTCGAAAACGTGAAAAAGTAATGGACTTTTGGAAGAAAAGTATGATGAGCGTGCTAAACCTCAATACAGATTGGAGAGCAACAAACTTCCTGAACTATATTGAGCATAGTTTAGAGGGAATAGTTGCTGACTGGTACGAAGGAGTACCAGAAGATTTCAAAGAAGGGTTAAGAGCTAATAACTTAGCTTCGTCTATGTTCAAAGACCTTTGTGAGGCTATAGATGAAGAGTTTATTGGTGAAAGAGATGAAGATGATAAAAAATTTATCGAATGGCAAAGAAAACTCAACACCCTTGAAATCTGTAACATGAAATATCTAGATAGTTATCTTTCTGAATTTGAGCATTACTACTATAAGATTGGTGAAAATCCTATTAATCTTCAAATGCTCTATGATAAACTTCCCAAACCAATTAATGAAGAAATTAGTGATGGTTACCATGAGTGGAAAGAAAGGTATATGTCTAGAGATACCCTAGGAAATAGAATGAAATACCTAAAAAGATGGGTTGAGAAAAAATGCCGAGAGGTTAAGGGAACACAGCAAATGAAACGACAGTTTCTAACATGTTGGGATTTCCCTAACGAATGGGGGTGTGATAAGAAAGATTATCAAAGAAAACATTATAGAAGGAAAAGTTTCAATAAGCAGAGAGGTGAAAAATATCATAAGAAGTATTATAAAAAACCCTTTGTTAAGAAAAGAAGGTTTTTTAGAAAAGCCTCTTATTGTCCAGAAAAGAAAAAGAGTTGCAAGTGCTGGGCTTGCGGAGAGACTGGACATTATGCTAATGAATGCAAGAATAGAAAGAATAATAAATTAGCAGAAGCATTAGGAAGTATGGATTACATTGAAATATCTGAGGATGAAGCTATAGAATTAGCATTGGGCAACAACAAAGGAGTTGTTGAGGTAGTAGAAGAAGAAGAGGTGGAAGATTCGGATTGTGAAGAAATTAATGAAATGATGCAAGGAGAGAGCTCTAGCATCGCTGATTTCTCAGAAGCATTCGAATCTGGAGGGGAAATGACAACGCTAGCTCAGCTCCAAGAAGCTGAATCCTCCATAGATGAGGAACAAATTGAAAATATGCGTAAATCAGGAGTAGAATTCCCTGTTATTGCTAAAGAACAATTCTTCAAGAGACATTTCTTCCCAACATTCTCTAAGTTTGTGTGCGAAGAAATGCTTGGAGATATAGTAATTAAAAACAACGAAAATCAAGCTACCGAAATCAATCTAATCAACTGGAAAAATATCCAGAAACATAACAAGGATAAGAGATATAAGTATATCTTTGTGTGTGGTATCCAAATATTCATAACTCCACTACAAGACTTTGGTAAAAATGTGCATTGCATTAACTTTGTTTGTGACACTAGGCATAAGAAGTTTAGTGATCAAACCATAAGTGGAGTCATATGCAACTTAAGTCAAGGGCCAGTGTCATGGATTTGTAGGCCTAAATATTATGTTAGCTTAGAAGATCAGTTTACACCTAAATTCTTAGCTCTTAAGTTGTTAACTGAAAGAATTAATATGCATAAGGGCACTTGCCCTATACAGTTGAAATGGAAGGTGGTATACAAACTAGAAAACACCACCAATCCTCCACTAAGGATGCAAATGGTAGAAGCTGATAAATATGAAATTAGTGGACCAGGTCAGATAGCAGTTCCTGTTAAGGTTAAGCCTGAACAAATCAGTCTAAAAACAATATGGATAAATGCCTTTGAGAACCCTTCAAACGCTAAGCATGAAAAAATCTTAACAGTTGATGAGGAAGGCAGAATTCATACCACATCTCAATCACCCGCAAACCTAACAATGGATAGGAGTCTTTCAAGAAGTAGAAGTTCTAGGTTCAATCCTAGTTTAAATCTTACCCAGAGAAACCAATTAGCGCCTCCAAATAGGACAATTAAAGAAGAAAGTCCTTTTAAGATAAATGAGGATATTGCTAGTCTATTAGCAACTTTGAATAAGAAACTTGAAATGGACACAGTTGGTAGAACTATTAATGAGCCATCTAGACATAGCATAGATCTAGGATCAATGGCAAATTCTAACCCAAACCCAGAAGGTCGTCCAATGCTACAAGGAGAGTCCTCGAACTTTAGATCGGATAGAAAGCTAATAGGGTTTAAAACTAAAACCATTAGTGAACCTGTGTATGAAGAGGATGAAGAGTTAAATATGCAGGTTGACGCTTGTCTAAGAGTCACTAATCCAAACAGTATTTACATTCCTATAGTGATATGCATTGAAGGATTTAATAATTATGAGCTATGTGCATTCGTAGATAGTGGATGTTCTGTTTGTTTTGGAAAGAAAACATTATTCCCTGAATTTATGTGGAAACCTGCTACTAAACCTATTCAAGTTAGAATAGCTGATAATAGTATTATGGTTCATTCAGAAGTTATTTTGGATTTACCAATTATGCTTGGGGGTTACCCTTGTATAATTCCTATTATTTGGGCTACTGAACAAACATCTCATGACATGATAATAGGAAATAACTTTCAAAGGCTATATTCTCCGTGTACTCAAAGCTTAGAAAGTATGATATTTACTATTAGTGGAGATTTAGCTTGTGTTAGAAAAATGAAAGATGCCTATACTCATCAAAAAATTGAATTCACGCGCAGTAAGCGTGGTGAGGAGCAGATAGTTCCAACGCAAAGAGAATTTGCGCTCTTTATAAATGAAGTAGGCATAAAAGAACAGATAACAACCCAACAAAAGGATTTATGTAGAGAATTATATTCTGAAGATCCTTTAAAGTTTTTGGATAAGGATAAGTCATTTGCTAAGATAGAGCTTATAGATTCTAAGACTGTCATCAGAGTTAAGCAAATGGTTTATACCTATAAAGATCAACAGGAGTTTAAAGAACAAATAGAAGAACTGTTGAAAAAAGGATTAATTAGAGAAAGTAAGAGTCCTCATTCTAGTCCTGCATTTATGGTTAGGAATCATGCTGAAGAAAAAAGAGGAAAGGCTAGAATGGTTATCAATTATAAGAAATTAAATGATAACACTGTCTTTGATGGATATTATATCCCTAATAAAACGGTCTTGTTCAATAGGATACAAGGAGCCACTTGGTTCTCTAAAATGAACTGTAAAAGTGGATATTGGCAGATTAAAATGGATAAAGATAGTATACCCTTAACAGCATTTAGTGCACCACAAGGTCATTATGAATGGGTAGTTATGCCATTTGGGTTAAAGAACGCTCCACAGATATTCCAAAGAAGAATGGATAAAATCTTTAAAGATCTTAAACATTGTTGTCTTGTTTATATTGATGATATCTTAATATTCTCTAAGACTTTAGAACAACATATGCATGATCTTAAAGCAATAACTCAAGAGTGCATAAATCATGGTATCGTCCTAGGACAGACAAAATGCATCTATGCAGTACCAGAAATTGAATTCCTAGGATTGAAGATTAAGGCAGGGGAGATTGTATTACAAGACCATATCCTTGAAAAGGTTGAAAAATTCCCTGATATTATAGAAAATAGGAAGCAATTGGAAAGGTTTTTAGGATGTCTCACTTATGCCTCTGACTTCATAAAAAATTTGGCTAAACTTAGGAAGCCATTACAGAGTAAGCTGAAAAAAGAAGAAGTGTGGACTTGGAGTAGTCAGGACACTAAGATAGTCCGAGAACTTAAAAAATGTTGCATGAATTTGCCTGTGTTAACTTTACCCAATGAAGATGATGAACTTGTTCTTGAAACTGATGCGAGTAATTATCATTGGGGTGCTGTTTTAAAGATTAAGAAGGATAATAAGTTGTGCAGGTACAGCAGTGGAAGTTTCAGCAAGGCTGAATGTAACTACACAGTTATGGAAAAAGAGATTCTTGCTATCTTAAAAGGAATTAATAAATTTATAATCTTTCTTGCTCCAAAACCCTTTACAGTAAGAACTGATTGTAAAGGAATACTGGGTTTTATTCAAAATAATCTTGATAATATGAAAGCGCAAGGGAGGCTCCTGCGTTGGCAATTAGCCCTTAACCAGTTTTCCTTTAACATTGAACATGTGCAGGGATCAAAGAACTCGTTAGCAGACAGCCTGACAAGAGAGCTTGCAATTGATAGAAATGCCAAACAGATACATAACAAGCAGAAAACAACCAGTTATGAGGTTGTATCAGGATTGTGGATTAGAGAATGCCTCTCCACAACAGATAAAAGAGTCAGTCGAGTTTCTCCTCTCCGTGCGTCCTTCGGATGCGGAGAGGACTAAGTTCGCAGAAAAAATCGAGCACCATAAGGGATGGGTGTCACCTCCCAGTAATTTAGTAGTTTCTTTTTTAGAGGAAGTCGGTAAGAGAAGATGCCGTTATGGATATCAAATAGCAAACTGCATGTCCAGTACCAGAATATTAGAGCTAGAAATAGCTAACAAGATGCTTCAGCTTCCTTGGGAGCTCCAGGAAAAACTGAAGGGTTATTGAAAATATAAAGATTTTCCAGATTGGTATGCTCAAGTGATGAACAGGAATTCAGGTATTTACTACGACATATGGGAAGAATGGGGATCTCAAATTATGTATGGCCAGTCTGGAGTTGGAGGACTTTGTCTACCTGGAAGTCCCGATGAAAATGCAGGAATTCTAAAAGCATGGGACTATGGAATGTGTCACGGGATATATGGAAAGTTGCCTAGACCATGGAGTCCACTTCATAAACATTTCACCAAGTTCCAGAAGTACGTGTTCAACAAGATTATAAAATCAAAGGAAGAAGATAATTTGATTAGTTTCATGATGTGTGCTAATATAGAAACAGAAGGAGGACACTCAAAAGCACCTCATTACCTACTCAGATTTCTCCAAAAAACAGATCATTTTTCAGACGGACCGCGGACAATATATCAACCACTGCTCAAAACAGCTGTTGAAGCTAGAGCCATGGGATTCTTCTACATCTACGAGATCATCAAGGAATATCAGAAAAAAGACGTAATTATGTTCAAGGTTGGGTTTACCACTGTCATAATTTCAAAAGAACTAAAATCCTATTTCTTAGAAGCCATAGAGTCATCTGATTCTATCCAAGAGTACTTGTCACAAATTGAATATGGGAGATACTTATCACCAAAGGGACAAGAGTTCCTTTGGGATCAGCTAATGGACTGGGATCCGGAGTATTCAGAGAACTTAATCAAGCAAATAGAGCTTGATGAATATGATGCAGAGAACTGGGAAGATAACATTGGAGATGAAGGCATGCATAACCTCAATAATTGCATGGATTAAACTTGCCAAGGCCACGTCACCATTCCACTTCAAACGGTCACAGAAGATCTTTGTCGTTTTACTTTTATCATTAATGTATTTTATTTTCAGAATGCTTTTTCTTTTTCAGAGAGTAATGACACTGTTGCCATGTGAGTGGATTCCCTGAGACTTTGTCGGGTTATAATTTCAAGAGCACTAAGAGAGCACCCTATGTTCTCACCAGCTCTATAAATACACCCTCTTGTAAGCTTAGAAGGGGCACCGAAAAATGGAGAGCAAAGTCTGAATCTAGAGAAAGAAAAAGAGAAAGCTTTGAACTTTACCAGTGAAGCGGAGTTTCCCTCACTCTAAGAGTTCAAATCCTTCTATGGATCTTTCTAGTTTGAGTGTTTGAGTGATTTCTGTGTTTTTCAGTGTGTTTGTGTGCTTGTAATCCTTTCAAATTCAATAAAAGTTTGTTTTTAAGAAAGGGAAAGCTACTTAATCGAAAGTTATGTCTTGAATAAGCCGTTTTCTTGATTACAAACCTTCCATCCACCTATTCAAAGATTATAAGTTAGAGACTACGATCTGAGGTAGGAAACGAAACAGATCTGTGCTGTGCTTGGACTAAGGGAGTCCTGGTTGAGGATTAGCCACCCCTAGAAATCCGGGAGCTACAGGAACGCCGGAGGTCCAGCGATACTACGTCCAGGTAACGGTCAAACCTCTCTAATTTTATTATCTTTCATTACGGAGCATGGTGGGCTTGTGATCATAGAAAATAGATTATTCATGATATAGTTAGTAGATTATGGTAGCAAGTACCATTTTAAGTCACCAAAATTAACAAATCATTCTAAAAGGATAGATCTGAAATAATTCATAGAGTATTGGGCAGATCCCGTAATTTCCTATAAATTAAAGGCAGAAACCAAAAAGGAGATAAAAAGAAATTGAGGACCCACCGGGGCGCCTCAATTTCCCCTTGCTGGATTGTTTTTGTAACCTATTTCTACGGATCAAGATGTATATATGTACAGTAATATTGTATATGCCAACATGAGGAATGTATATACGAAATTTGTTTTTGTTAGATTGTTTATGTGACCTATTTCTACGGATCAAGATGTATATATGTACAATAACGTTGTATATGCCAACATGAGGAATGTATATACGAAATTTGTTTTTGCTGGATTGTTTATGTAACCTATTTCTACGGATCAAAATGTATATATGTACAATAATATTGTATATGGCAACCTGAGGAATGTATATACGAAATTTGTTGTGGGTGGATTGTATTCATATGTTTAATCGTACAACCAATTCTGCCGGAACACTGTAATATAGTGTATATAATGATCCCAGGATGTATATACAAGACTATAACATGTATATATAGTTAATAATTCGTACAAGACGTGTGGATATCCAATATATAATTAACACTTGCTATAATTACGAGATTGAGTTGAAATTTGAAAATTAAGTAACATTTGCTATAATTAAGGGATTCTTTTTTGTGATTTTTCTATAAATCCGAAAATTAATTAATAGTTGCTATAATTAAGGGATGTAGTTCAAATTTGAATTTGGGTCAAATTTTGATATGTAATCTGAACCATCCATTGGAATAGCATCTAAAGGCCTACAATTGTTCACTTGTTCACTCATATTTAATTGTGAATTTTAATATATATATATATATATATATATATATATGAAGAGTTTTCAATCTTCTTGGTCTAGGCGTGCGATATACTGAATGAATATTTTTCAATCTCCTTGGCTTGGACTAGACGTAGGATATATGAAGATTTTTCAGACATGCATTTTTCAATCTCCTTGGTCCAGACGTCCGATATATGAAATTTAATACATCTATCTCTCTACATATACGAAATAAATACAGCAAGATTCCTCAAGAAAATACATACAGGCGAGTTCAAATTCATAATCTGTCCAGACCTATAACACGAAGATGAGAAGTTGCTCCCTCCAGAAGTTGAAGTTGCTAGCATCAGGCTTCGTAGTCTTATTTCTGGTCTACACATGTACGGTGGCATTCAGCTCCGTTACCCATGATATTGGTAGCATATACGATTAAGATTTTAGCCTTCTTTGCACCGTCGAATATTATGATTAAACTAGTTTTGCAATGGTACTTACGTTTTGTAATTTTATGGCATGGGCATTTCTTGGATTGATGAAGATAACTCTAATTGCCGATACCAGAAGATGGAAGGGTGGAGAAAGGTACAAAGAAGCCTTGAACCAGAACACAGTGCTCATCATCTTTTGAATGTGTATGCGGGAAAGCCTAGGCCAGCCAGGATCAAGGACACAAAGAGGCTTCTACGAGAAATCATTCCGCCATCACCAAGCGATCATGCACCCGGACCAGTATAAGGCTAGACCATACACCCAGACCACCACCTCTCCTACATACCCAACAATTATGACCCAGGAACGATATACACTGTGGGCGCTGGATCAAAGCAACGGAAGATAATGATTTGACAAAAATAATGATTAGAAGAACATTGCTAGTCTACTACATTTCGATTGAGCTTGAAAGAAGTAGATGAATTGTTTGTTTTAGTTAATTCATTTTGATGTTTGGGGTCCTTGCAATAGTCGTCTCTACCATTAGGGACTCATACTTTCTTATGATTAATGATGGTTAATAAGACTTAAGTGGTCCCTATTGTCGAGTAAGATCTCTTCTCCTTCGTTTTTCAATCTCTTTCAAAGTCTCTTTTCTCTCACCTCACAAATTCAAAACAATAACAACTAGAGCTCTTAAAGCATAACACTTGATGGTTTTGGGATTAAGATAGACTAGACAAGACCAAGTATGCATACTTGGTTCTAATCTTCATAATCTGTTGGAAGTGAACCACATTAACTTTTGGCTAGTAGCAACTAATATGAAAAAATCCTTCCAACTAATGTACTAAACAAACAAATGTTCAACATAAAATCTATTACTATATACTAAAGCGGAAGCAAATTCTGCCACCATATTGCGCCACATCACCCATTTTATTTAAATAATATATTTTATTTAAATTCTTTTGACATCTATTAAATTGGAAAATTAATCCTTCTACCCCCTACTTGAAAATTTTATCTTTTGCTATCTTTAAAGTGGAACAATTATTTAAATTTTGTATTACTATAACATGATCCAAAAGCATGTACGTATATCATTGTACAAAACATATGAAATTTTTATCTTTTCCAAACGTAGGTACTATATCACATGGTATAAATATATATGCAATTTTAAAAAATATACAAATTTTGTGTTTTCCAAAAGCATGTACCGTACTATATCATACATGGTACAAAAAATATACAATATTTTATCTTTCCGTACTATATACGTGGTAAAAGATACTCCGTATAATATATCATGTAAACAAATTTAGCTAAGATATATATATATATATATCTTACATAATATCCCTTATTTAAAAAGTTATCTTATTAAATCTTGATTGTATTAAAAGATCTCATGCATACTTAATTAAGATATTAGTTCTATCTTCAAATTTGAGTTGTTTAATTAATAATTATATCTAAGTATATAAATCTCAATCCTTTATACCCCTTTAAAGAATACATAGATCTATTATAAACATTTATTTACAAAAAATATTTTATTGAATGTATAAATCATAATCTTAATATTTTACCCATTTAATTAAATAACAACTATAAATTACTTTTCATAATTTTATTATGATAGTTTTTCAAAAATCAACAATGGTAGAAAATTCTACACTATATTTAAGGTGAATATGCATTCTATTAAAATAATATATTAAAAATATTTTTTTACTACCATATCATATTAAAATCTCAATAAAAATATCAGATGTTATATTCACCATAAATATATATTTAATATTGCATAATGATTATGCTTTAGATTAAAAGATAGATTTCTTAATTAAGATAATGATTCGTTAAAATTTTTATTCTACATCTTTAATGTAATGCTATATTAATTCAAGTTTTTTATTATCGATTTTTTAATAATATGTGATCATGCATCTTATCTTATGACATTCTTCCTTGATTATTTAAATACATGTTTATGTATGTATAAAAAGTTAATACTCCCTCCGTTTCACAATAAGTGTCGTTTTAACTCTTAACACAGTTTTTAAGAAAAGCAATCATTCACTTTAAAACTTACAACTTTTTCTTAATCTTACCACTCATTACATTTTTTTGGCCAATGAATGAACAACTTTAGTCAACAAATACACATTCCAATAAAAATTATCATTATTCACCCCAAATAAATCACTTTGAAAACCTAAAACGACACATATTATGAAACAAATTTTAAGTGCTAAAACGACACTTATTGTGAAACGGAGGGAGTATATAAATAAAATTTATTTTTGTATAAATATTTGATGGTATAAAAGAATTATGTCATTTTATAATCCAAAAGTTAAGCGTCATTTTAAAACAAAGTAGGCATATGATAATATTTGTAATTGTTATAATAAATTCATATATATACAAATTAATAAATAAATAACACTCCCGTACAAGGTACGGATCATTTGCTAGTAAAAATAAAACCCGAAAATAAAGCTCCTTTCATTTCAAAAACCATGCCAGAAAGAATGCTATATCCACAAGGAAGGACTAAAGGGTGCCAAGGTAAGAGCTTCTAATCCTTGGTTTCATTCACTATGACAATATGCTAATACCTTAGGCCATCTTTATCCATAGCTTTTGCTAAGATACTAACAATATCACAAATAATATGAAATGAATAAAGAAGATGAAAAATGGGTATCACATTGTTACAATGAGTATCAACTGCAAGATAAAACTATCTACTAATTACATTGTTTCAACATTTCTGAGTTTGTTTTAGTTCTCCTTTTTTCGCCTTAATAGCTTAAGAGACTCCAAATATTATAGATAAAGATGCTCTAATCTCACTTTCAGGACTGACACCCTAGATAGAACCAGTGCAAAAGAGTTATACCTGGCCTAGATGTGTACACAATATCTGTCAGTAATGGAAAGCCCCATCCCATAGAAGATTCAAAAAGGTTGAAACATCAGCAATGAAACCATGATGCCACATGTCGCCCATGAAAGCAAGACAGGGTCATACGGGCTCGTAGAGACCGATCATATGACCATCAAGGCCTCTTAATGCTGCAACCTACAAGTGACAGCACGGAACCGTATAAATCTTAAAGCTTAGAGCTTTTCCAAATTTTCGGACCATTATAGTTTATTCTGATTCAAGTACAGCTGACTATAAACAAAGAATCAGGAATATACCTTTCCATGGATCTCATGCTTGATGGGGCCGTCTAGCTCAGCGCCTAAAGCCATCAGCTTGGTCACTGTACTATTAATGTCTGGTACAGTAAATGATAGAAGTGAAGAGTATCCCTCTCCCTTCTGAGCCACAACCTCACTACACAGCCAATTTCGATTTTCATAGTTAGATTCGGTCTTACATGAATTAGAGGGCAGAGTTCATTCAAGTGCTTTGAGTTTACACATACATAAAGAAACCAGAAACAATTTCTCAAGACCTATTGTTGTCTAGGTTGATTTATTAAACACCTATTTGCTACAGAACACAAGCTATCTTGCAATGTACATGCTTTTTCAAGTTATACGAGCCTGAGTGCAACCTAATCCAATTGAGTAGACACCAGATAGGTGGCTCAGCATTCCCAATTCAATCCACAGTCCGCGAATTCTCTCAAAAACCCTAATTTTCCATCAATAGCCTTTCCAGAAAACCCTAAGCCCATTCCCAGTTCAATCCAGAGTGCACGAATTCTCCCCGGAACCCTAACTTTCCATCAATAGCCTTTCCGGAAAACCCTAAACCCTAGATTTCCATCGGCATTCCCAAATGACGAAGAGAAAAAAGGAATTCGATGAGGAAGAAGACCTGGGAGAGTGGAGGAGGGCGAGGGAGAGAGGGCCGGAATGGAGCTCGGCCCATCGGAGGGAGCAGACGTCGATGGTGAAATCCAATCCATGCGAGTAAAAGTGAGCCGCCTTTGGAACGTCCCTGTGGAGCTGCATCACCCACCTCAACTTCGCCGCCGCCATTCTTCCTCTTCGTGTTCTTCTTATTCTTCCTCAACGCCACCGCCCAATCCAATCCTGAAGTCCTAATAACAACGATTTCCGCCATCGTTGATTTCACCGCCGAGTTTTTTTTCTAGAAAGATGAAATACGGATTTTTGAAATACAATACGGCATTTTTTGAAATACAGTTCGACATTTTTTAAAATACAATTCGGCGTCTCTGGCCTTGAAATATTATCATTTCGCTCTCGAGCTCACTCGTTTGTAGAGCTAAGCATCGGTTCAAAATCGAACTGAATCAAAAAAACAGAAACCGAAATTCAGGAATTTGGTAAAACCTGAATCAAAAAAACAGAAACGGAAATTCAAGAATTTGGTAAAACCGAATTGGTCGGTTTCAGTTTCGGTTTTTCATAAATATAAGGTTTTTCCTTTAAAAATTTAAACCAAACTGAAACCGAACCAAAACCGAAATCTTGAAATTTCTTGAACCGAAAACCGAACCAAACTCCATCGGTTTCGGTTCAATTCAGTTCGATTCGTTCGTTTCGGTCAATTTTTTTTGTTTCGGTCCAACCATGCTCGGCCCTACTCATTTGCATCCCAACTCAAAAAAAAAAATACTTTGAGCAACAGTAGCAGGTCGAGGAGACAGCAAAAGTAGCCAATATCAAATCAAATTTGAGATATAAGTCATACAACAATTAACCTTCATTTGTTTTGTTTCTATGAGAAGGGCCCTCCCATTCTCCATACATGTAACAATTTACAAACATAACAATAGTTTTTTAGAGGGTTCTGCTGCCCTGGAGCCAAGTCAGCCAACTAAGAAGCTTTCACCCTTCTTTAAATTGCCACTCTCTTCGACACAATGGGCAATGGGCTTGCGGGGTTTGCGAGTTCACCCACTTCAAGATGCAATGGAGGTGGAACGCGTGGTTGCATTGCCCCCAAACTGCATTGGAACAATTGAGTTACAATCATTCTGATGTAATTTAAAATCTAACATACATATTCTTATAACATTATTATTACACAATCTCCGCGACTAAGACCCTAAGGGACACACACAAACTCACACAAGTGATTGAGCTAGGAAGGCGGTTCTTCAAGCGACATTAAACTTTTTAATTGTGAATATTTGAAATCAGATCATGTTGTTGGGAACCAAAGCCACATGTTTTCACTGCCTTTTATTGTTTCTTATTTCAGTGACTGTTAAGATGAAGATGCAAGGCCAATGCCACAAAAATTCAGAAAACAATGGAAGAATGTAGCATTATCTCCTAGAGATGTGAAAATCTACAGCTTCATATAGATTGTTAGTCAACAAAAAAAAAAGCAAGGCCCTGAAAATTTAGGCTTGAAATCAGATGCATCATTGGACTTACTGATTGGGCAATCATCCCCGGGATGTTTACAGTCGGGACAACAGCCATCAAAGACTAGTCTGCATATACCACACATCTCGTCTTGTGCATCCCAAGTCCATGAAGCCACTGCATGCCACCTGCATTTTGAAGAAAGAAACAGCAACCACAACTTAAGCCCTACACTCACTCGTAACCTATGAAAATGACTTTGAATAAAGACAAATGTGTGTGAGAAGTAGAGCAGATGATGCAAGAGTAGAATCGACATACTCTGTTGATGAGGCCCATCAGCAAATTAAGGGTTTGTAGGTTAAGGAGAACCGTTGTTGTATCTACTTATAAAATGCTCAGGTAAGCCATATGGAATAGGATTAAGTTCTTGAACAATGTAAGAATAGAGGATTTTACAAAAGCGATTTAGAGCTGCAAATAATACCAGAATCTTTCTCAGGTTTTCCTTATATTAAGTGATAGACAATGCAAAAATGAATAGCCAAATTGCATCAATAGCTTGCATGGACAATTCAGAAATTTCTCTGGTGGTGCAGATTAACAAACTAATATTCCAAAAAAAGGGGAAATAAACACAAAACTGGAGATAAAATCTCATATTTAAACACTGATGGAATGGATACGTAAAATTTTGACCTTCATCTTCTTTCACCTGTAAGAAAGAAGAATCAGAGGTTACAGCAAACAATGGACTCATCCAAGCAAACTTACAGTTAGAACCAAATGTAATGCAGTCCCAAAACAACAGAGCTTGAGAAATGAAGTCTAAAACATCGAAGATTCAGCATCCCACAAGAGGAGTATTAAATTTTGGCTTCCTAACAATGAGCATTACACTTTACAGCATTATTATGCCACACTCTAAATAAGCAAACTCAAGTTTTCCTGAAAATGAACATTCACTTAATACACATTTGGCTTCCTAATTCTATCTAGTTCGTAATCAGTGAAGATCAAAGTTCGATCAAACACCAAAAACCAAGAAAAGAAATAGTAAGAACATGATAGAGTACACAACTGCAACCCAGATGGAGAAAGTTGAAAATGCAAAAGGGTGGCCTAGTGGATGGTTGAAAAAGAGAATTTGATGGTTCCACAAGTATACAGAAATTAGGGAGACGAGCAACGACTTTTTCACTGTAATTTCTAATAGAAATCGACAAAGAAAAGCCCTTTAAATGTTGCCCTTTTGATAGTTCATGCAAGCTTCAACCTCTTGAGAATGCCTGCATTTTGACGTCAGGCTTTCAACTCTTTCGAGTAAATTTATAAATGTCATACTACAATATTAGTGACTTGCTCAACTTATACACAAGTCTTGCAGAAGTTCATACTTTCAAAAATTCCAGCTGAATAGCTTCTAATTTTGTATCACTATGAAAGAAAAACATGTAAGAAATTCTAATTGAGGTGTGCTTGTTTACACTATATCATGGTTCAATTGGGGTATATTCACTTGCTTTGATGAAGATAATTGCTGCTTCAAAGCTACTAATCTATGCCAATCTTTTTCAAACATCCCCAACCTTGGGTTAGAAAATAGAGCATCAAGCCGAAGCAGTCATGAGATTTCAGCATTCAGATAAACAGTTTGCATTAATCTTGGTTGTGACTGAATCTTGACTTCTTAAGAGCACAACCAGTTTTTATTCTATGCATTTAGTACTTGGAATGTGGTAATAATCCGATTCAAAATCACATTCCCATAGAATCGTATGAATTCTAGTTCCAAGCATGACCCAATCATCAAACAGAACCACCAGTGAAGCAATCTTTCAGCCTTTTTACCTCCGTTTGTTTGTAATTTCATCGCAGAAACAAAATTAAACAGAGAAACAGCATGACGAGAGATAAATAAAACCCTAATCGCACAAATCAAAAACCCTGATTACAAACCTGACCAAAATGGTGGTTGGGGACGATAGCAGGAGCTGGCTATACTTTGGAAGAAAGTAACTAGTAGAGCAGGCGGCGGAGTTTGGTGCTCCGATTGTAAGATTTTGAAAGCGAAATGATCCGGCTGGTCCGGTCACCGGTTTATCCGGTGTATAGATTGCACCAATCGGGTCAAAACCAGAACGGCTAGTTCTTTCCCCCATGCGCGTGTGGTTTATACGTTCCGGTTCGGTGGGTTGAAGATTATATGAACCATTGAGTCGGTTTATGATATGTTTTTTCTTTTTTTGTTTTAAAAGGTTAAAATTTAACCTTTTAAAATAGTCTAAATTTTAACCTTTTAAAACAAAATGAAGAAAAAACAGCTGTTTGTAAATAGAAAAAAAAATGAAGATGTCTTTTCGGAAGAGTATATTTATTGATAATAATATGATAATGCATGTTTAAAACAGTTTGAAATATATTTTAAATGAAAAGTGAATTTATGTCTTGTTAAAACATTGAGGAAATACAAATACCATTTGTGCATTAAGGAAATGTTTTTTAGAAGAAAAGTGGACTTATTATGTCTAGTTAAAACTTATAGAAAATACAAATACCATTTGTAAACTTTCTTATAAACTTTTGTACATTTTTTTTTAGCAGTCAAACTTTTTTTTATTTTTTTTGGATTTTTATATGCACTGTCAAAGCCAATGTGTCAATGTGTTGGTAAGTAAATCTATCTATCTATCTATTACTATATACTAAAGCGGAAGTAAATTCTGTCACCATATTGCGCCACATCACCCCCTTTTTTTTTAAATCTATCTTATTAAATCTTGATTTTATCATAATCTTATACATACTTAATTAAGATATTAGTTCTATCTTAGAATTTGAGTAGTTTAATTAATAATTTTATCCAAATATATAAATCTCTATCTTATCATTATACACATTTAATTAATACATAGATCTATCATAAACCTTTTATTTTAAAAAATATTTTTTCCGTCATAATCTATAAATCATAATCATAATATTTTACCTATTCAACTAAATATCATATTAAATTTAAATTATTTTTCGTAATTTTATTATGGTATTTTTTAAAAATCATCAATGGTAGCAAATTCAACCACTATATTTAAGAGAAATATTCATTCTAATAAAATAGTATATTAAATACATTTTTACTATCATATCATATTAAAATATCAATAAAAAAGTAGATGTTATATTTACCATATATATCACTAATATTGCATATTGATTACGCTTTAACAAAAAAGACAGATTTCTTAACTAAGATAATAATTTGTTAACATTTTGATTACATATTTATATATTTATTATTTAATTATTTTTTCAAAAAACAATAACATATATACGAGCTAATTTGGTTTTCTATTTAATTTATTAAATATTATCTATATCTTTAATATTATAATATATTAATCCAAGTTTTTATTTAAACTTATTGATTTTATTATATAATTTAGTTTACGTAATTTAATAAATGCCAAAAGATTTGTATCAATTGTTAATAAAATGTGATAATGCATCGTATCTTATTTCATTCTTCCTAAATTATTTAAATATATGTTTATGTATGTATAAAAAAAAGTAAATATATAAATAAAATTTATTTACATATATGATGATATACTAGAATCATGTCATTTTATAATTCAAAAAATAAGCATCGTTTTATAACTAGAATCATGTCATGTTCATACACGAAATAATAAATAAATAACACCCCCGTACAAGGTACGGGTCACCAGCTAGTTGTACTGAAAAGTGAAAACACATTGTATTCTTCCAAACTCTCCATTAGCATACATTTTCAGCTCTCGACTAAAAAAAAAGCATACATTTTCAGCCAATTGGAAGGCTAAACATTTGACAAAAAATATACCACAACTCAACCTTTTGAATATGAAGAAACCAAAACCCCCAAAAGAAACAGCTTACATATATTATATCTACATAGAAAACAACTCATTTGCGCAAATCCATTACCTTGACATTTCATCTGAAACCTCTATTCTTCCCTCTAGGAAGAGCCCTTGAGTATTCTTAGCCTAGAGCGGTACCCGACTCTCGTCTTCGGTTCTTGCAGCTTCGCTTTCAACGAATTCTTCAAACCCGACTCCGACATTGCAGCCTTTCCTTCAGACACCAACAGCTCACTTACGGGCTTATCGACAATTTCAGTAACACCCTTCTCTTGATCCACAGCAGGCTTAATTTCACTTAACTCGTTCTTCGTATTGATAGAGTCTTCATTTCCCGCGTATCTAGGAGCGCTTCCAAGATCATTCAGTGGAAAGGACTCGAGAGAGTTCCTCCTTGCACGCCTTTCTTTAGAGCCAACCATTTTCCGAGCCTGAAGGAAGCTCTCTATCTCATCTCTTACTCTGTCAACTACCATTTCCTGAGGCGCGTCTTCTTGATCCTTCATCTGGAACCGCTCGTCGAGCCAAGATTCAGACATATGAACGATCAAACTGTCACAGACACCGCTCATGTTCTTCTCATTCTTCTGCCTAAGAACATGCGCTTCCCGCTCGTATTCTATGATTCCTTTTGCAAACTCGTCACATAAATTCTCCAACAAACAACGGCCCGTCCTCTCCCTCTCAGCCTCTTTGAGAGAACTAGAAAGAGCAACTTTGACTTCAAAGATCTCCTTAGCCAGCCTTCTATGAAGGCCTTCAGAACGCTTTCTCAGCTTCCTTTCGTCTTCTAGCTCGTCTTTCAAGGAATTGATAGTAGCATGGATTGACCTCTCGTGTTCTTTGTTCTTCGCCACTTGTTTCATTAAGCCGTCCATCTCATGCCTGCTTGACTGCTGATCTCTGAGCAGCTCTTTGATCCTCACACGCGCGTGGTTGAGCTCTGTTTTCAAATCCTTCACTAAAGCGACATTGGACACGTGCTGCTCTTCGAGAGTCCAGATTCGGTTCAGGACTTTGAGAAGCTCTGTTGAAGTTTTGAAGCCAAAGCTCGATGGTTCGCCATTTCTGCCGCCTTTGAATTCTATTGAACTCGTAGGCGTTGAGGCTTGGTTGTATGCATTAATCTGCAAGAAGAAATTAAAATCTTACAACAACGAAAACAACGAATTTGCAACACGATGAAGAATGTTTTTACCTCCAAGGAACTGCCGTAACTACCAGGAGACGGTGGCTGAGGATGAGGAGGAGGATGATTGCGTACACTGGATCGATGATGCTGTGCAAGCAACATGGCCACCTGGTGCCTCAAACTGCTAGCTGTTGGAGGCTGCTATAAGAATCAGGAGTTTCGGTCAAACTAGTTACAACGCAATCATAATAAAGAACCTTCACCCTTGTATCCTGTCGATGTTAAGGGCAAGAAACAAAGAAGTAAACCCACTAGCGCAATCATCACAAAACAGAACTAAAACACCAAAGAACAATGCATCTGTCCTGCACTCTTGAGTAGCTCAACATGTGCCCTAGTGTTTCAAAATCAGCCAAAGGGTTTCAAGCTAGAAGTTGCTTAGATGGTCAGAAAGATGGATATACTCTCCAGTATTAGACAACTACTTCAAGACAAAGGACACTACAGCAAGAACAAGAAGGCATAAGATGAACTAAGCAGATCATCATCAAATGTCCTTTTCCCAGTTGTATTCTTAGTCTTGGAGCTTCTCAAGTGTTCTCTTACAGAAAACCTCAAGGTCTCAATTTAGCAGGTTGATCCAAAAAACCAAAAGCAGTATCCATCACAGAAAATTCCAGAATCCAAAAAACTACTAACTCAGAATAAATGAAAAGGAACCATCAAGCACACAATCAAACAAACAAAAACCCAGATGAACAGGAGAAAAACTGCACACAGCAACACCAACAAAAGTGAAATCAGGGCAATCAAAACAAAATCTCTATACAAACCCTAAAAGTAGGCCTAAAATCACCTGCTGATTTTCAGGCGAAATAAGCAGAGCATCATCATTAGAGCTTCTCAGGTGTTCTCTTACAATGAGCTGACAAGTACTCAAAACCCCAAGATCTCAATCCTAGCAGGCTGAATAGCGGTATCCATCACAGAAAGTTCTAAAATTCTAAAAAAGCAACTCAGAAGAATTGAAAAGAAACAATCAAACAAACAAAAACCCAAAATCCTAGCAGGCTGAATAGCTGTCTAGGCAGTGCCTGCGTGCCCGTCTGGACCGCCTAGACAGCCGTAATGGCCGCCTAGGTGGTCCTTCTCCGCCTAGAGGCCGCCTAGCGTTTTTTAGAACATAGTGAAATCAAAACAGACCCTAAAACCCAGCCATAAATCACCTGCTGACGTTCAGGCGATCGGTGGGAAGGGCCACCCAAATCAATCTGTTCATGAAACCCCCCATTCCCCTTCTCCAGATGGTGCCGATGGTGAAGGTAATGGTCATGGTGATCCCGTCGTCGGCGTTGTTGGTGCTGGTGGAGGCGGACCCTCAAATCGCCATCGCCATCACCGTCCCCAAATTGCATGGCCTCGATCGGAGAGAACAACTGTACAAATTCCCAGACGGAGGCCGCTAGTCTTCTGGCCGGAATCGGGGCCGGAGAAGGCGGGAGGATTAGGAATTTCGGCTGGTGGGTTGCACTTAAACCACCACTAAAAAGGCCACCAACCACCGCGATTTGTCGCTGATGGCTCCTCCATGGGAGAACGGGAGTACAAGTAGAGGTCTCCGGTGGGCCACCACCCCTTTTGAGTGGTGCTAATAATACCCCTTCGCCTTTTCTACATCTCTCTTTTGAATTGCCCTTCTTCTTACTGTCATCATCATCGTCGTCTCTGCTTTTCATTCTAGTATTTCTATATGTTTTTTATTATAGGAGTGGTACTGTTTAAGTACAGTGCTACTGTTACTTTTTTTTGGATCTGGGTTGATCAGAGTTTGCGTCTGGGAAGGGGGATTGATCCTGACGTGAAACTAAAAGAGGAGGGACGGTGCAGAGATGGGTCGTTGCAAGATTGTTCAATGGGGAGTTTCAGATTGGGTGGCTGACGTGGCGGGATCTTAGATGGGATATAGGCCACTGTGTACGATGACAGCTACTACATTTCACATTTTGTCCTTCTTTGGTCTCTTCGTGTAGATCTCCTCGTCTTTATGCATATCTCGTACGGAGTAAGAAAAAAAAGCCTCTACCTTGCATTGAGAATTGAAGTTTGGATGTTTGTATAATTTTATACTCCTTAGAAGGGAATAGGAATATAGGATACCATGTAATGTATCAAGTCGTCCTTGTAAATTGAGAGTACGAAAATCTTCGGAGGTGGAATGTGGACATAGCCAGGCTGTCCCATGGTTTGTAAGTAGGTAGACATGCTAATTGGTCGGTTTTTGGGTGGATGAACCATTTTCAAACCCGATTCGTATTATAATTTTCTTTATCTGAATCCGACCTGACCATCTACCATGGGTCACCCAAATCCATCCAACCTATATTATCAGGTGAATCAGGTGAGTCAGGTGAAAATTCGGGTTAAACTAGTTGAAAATAATAAAACATACTACTCAGTATAGATTTGTTTAGTTATTAAAATAATCGATCAATGTCCTTCAACAACTACAAGATCAATCAACAATATATGATTAAGTAAGATATTTCAAGTTACTTATGATAAGTTTTGATTATGTCACAAATGCACAATATTATATGACTTTATAATTTAAATAGAAAATGAAATTATATCTTTCAAACTTTTTATAAGTGATAAATTTTCTCCATTATTTTTTCATCTAATTTATAACTATACTTTAAGTTATGATACTAAATATGAATCATAGGTATTATTTTGATACAAATAAGCATAGATAAAATAAAAATACTTATATTTGCTATCTTACACAAATAAACATACTTTATTGTTAAAACATATAGTTTAGTTAATATGGAGTGGAGAAAAATTAACAAACTTTAATATATAATAACATAGATACCAACAAAATATATAGATAACAATAAAATATTAGATCAGGCTATGGGTCAGGTTATGGGTGGATGAACCTTCGCCCGTACACGACCCGACCCATCACCCGCATCACCCAAATCGACTTTCACCCGTTTTTTCGGGTCGGGTGAAACGGATACTCATTGGGTGCGGATGAAATTACCATGTCTATTTGTAGGGGTTCTATTTGGAAAAACTGATGAGTATTTAAAATTCGTAAATTTAATTGTTAGCTTTTGACTTATAAATTTATATGATTAAAAAGTTTATTATCCATAGACGTATTTCTAATTCATGATTATTGAACATTGAATTGATAATTTGAATGTTGTGTGAGTAATTTGGTCTACCATACTAACTCAAAACTATATGGCTATACTCTATGGCACTGTTTGGTACAGAGTACATTATGCACCATAATGCATTTTTTTTTAAAAGCTCATTTTTAAACCAGACAAGCGATTCGAATCTTCCGTCCCATAAGCACGTCCCAACACACGTCCCCTTGCTTTTGATTGGTTGAAAGTGTAAAATTTTGTATTCTTTTGTGTTTTTTAAAGCCTCAATGTAACATTTCAACCAATCAAAAACAATGGGACGTGTGTTTGGAACTTGTTAATGGGACGGAAGATTCAAATCGAAAAACCAGGCCTAGGATGTGTGCCACTTTTTGTGGAAAAGTAAGCCACTTTTTGTTATTTGATTGGCCGTTAAAAGTAGGTTGTTTGGCTTGGAATCTTCTTTCACAAAATAATAGTAGCTTTTTTTTATAATCTATATGTCACTGAACAAATGTGTAGCTTTTTGTGTTATGTAGTAACCCAATTTGCTTCTCTTATTTTTTTTATGTGGGGATTCCCAACAAGTAATCAATTCAAATGATTTAATTTATTATATAGGGAAGTATAATTGTAAAAGGAAAATTAAAATAATTGGTAAAAGGAAAATGTTATGATAGTAAATAAGTAAAAGTAAAAGGCATCCAAATATGAAACCAATATTGTTAAATAACTAATCATACAACAGTTTCAATGATCACATAATAGACGGTATTTTAATTATTCTTCATTATTTCATAGGTTGGTCTTTTATTTATTCTAGTGCTAATGTTCGGTCTTTTATTTTTCAGAGGTTGTGTTTTATTATGAATAAGGGGGTTGGAGCATAATTAATTGCTAGGCTCGCATCCAACTTTTTGTAATTTTTTATTTCATTATTGTTTAATAAATCAAGATTTTATATTTTTAGAATTTTGATTTGTTATTCTTTTTCTTGCTATATGTCAAATATGGCATCTTGTGGTTTTTTCTTGCTATATGGCATTTTCCCATTGCCATATACTTAATTTTTTTCCTTTTTTTTTGTCATCCTCTTACATATTTGCCTCTTCTAATCTAACATAAATATCATTCTCAATCTCATTTCATGTTACACATCTTTTAGCTCTCTTAAGCATTATTTCTCTCAAATCTCAAGTTCTCTAATTCTCAAGCTCTCAACATTCCTCTTAATTTCCTACTTGTCAATCAAAAATGGAGGATTATATCAATGAGTTTTTTGGAGTTGGTTCAAAAGAAAATCAATATCCTCCAAACCGTCCTCCTCCACCCCATGAAACGCAACAACAAGGTTCACAGCCACGAGCCTCTCCCTCTCAATCTCATGATCAAAACTTGGGATTCAACATTCCCGGTCCTACTCCTATCCTGAGCTAACAAAGACAGCAAAATGATGGGAGCGGTGCCAGTGGGAGCAAAAGGCAAAGGCCGTGGACTTCCGACATCTTCACCAAAGGCACGGTCTTGGATGCTCAAGACCGATATGTGCTCAAATGCAACTATTGTGAACAAGCATACAATTTGAAGAAAATGGCGGATATGGCACATTGAAGAAGCACGTAGACAACAAACACCCGAAAAAGTACATGCATATCAGCTCACAAGAATTTATCTTTGTCTTGTGTATTTGACTAAAATCCTATTTAACCAATTACTATTTTCCTTTTTGTGCGTGACGCATCAACTCACTAGTTTACCATGAGGGCAAGCCCAAATAACACTTTCGGCGACCTTAATCTCTTACCTTATCAACAACAACAACAACAACAACCCAATGTACTTTCCCTTACTAGGAATCTGGGGGTCAAGATGGTGGCATCCCTGGCTAGACACAAGAGGGGAGCGACCCAAAGACCCAACTGCAAAGCACACAAAGCACTCAAAACCACAGCACCTAGACCAAAACACTCAAAACATCGAGCAAAGGCACTGACCCACCAAAAAAATAAAGCACTCAAAACACATAGCAGTAAAGTTAAACAAAGTAAAACAAAAAAAAACATAAAACAGAAACAGAGACAAAGACAGATAGAGCCCAAAAACCCAAACCTGCTAGACTGAATTATCTTATAAAAAAACTATTTTCCTTTATATTTTATTTCGTCAATGTGAAAAATATCTGCATATCTAGCTTTATTTTTAATAAATGAATTATATTTATCTTTTTTTTTTGTCGACTGAATTATCTTTATCTTTAAGTTAATAGTATTCTTATTTGTAATACTTCTCTTTTCCATAAATAAATAATATTAAAGTCCATGTTAAATCAATATCTATATATTTTTTTTAGTTTTTTTTAATAAACAATTACTCCCTCTGTCCCTAAATATAAGTCTCATTTTCCATTTTGGGAGTCCCAAAATATAAGTTTCATTTACCAAACTTTCCATTTTTGGAAAAATTAAATTTACCACATTACCCTCATCAAACAACTCAAATTACACCTTTTCTAACCCTCTCTACTCTACTTTTACTATATTACCCTCACCCAATCAGTCAAATTACACCTTTTCTAACTCTCTCTCCTCTCCTTTTACCATTTTATCCTCATCAAATCATTCAAATTACACATTTTTCATCTATCTCTCATCTCCTTTTACCATATTATCCTTATTAAACAATATAAATTACCCACTTTCCCCCTTTTTCCTCAAAATTTGTGCCCAAACCCAAATGGATCTTATATTTAGGGACGGAGGGAGTATCTTTTTTTCTCAACTACATTTTCAACATCCCATTCCCATCCATGCATACCTTAGTATTTCATCACAAAGACAAAAAAGTCATTTTTATACCTGTCTATTTTATGATAGATAAAAAAAACAACTTTTAAACATAAATAAAATCATAAATAAAACTCATAAATAAAATTAGTTTACGGTCCTCCCAACGGCGGAGCTAGAAATTCCTTCAAGGTGGCGGACTTGGATAGTAAATCTTAAATAGAGATCACACGGAAATAAATTAGTTTACGGTACTGAGATACTTGACAATGAAACTCATAAATAAAATTAAATTCTAAGATAGTTTAATACAAAATAGAGTCAAAATCAAGCGGTATTTGTTTTTTTCATTTATAGAATGATTATCTTCTAAGAGTATTTAAATTCTAAAAATTATTAAAAAAAATATCATTATCAATGTGTGAACATTTGCTCTAGATAAATGTCTTTTCAAGTTATGGTGCACTCATTCATCTTCTATTTTATTTTTTCATATCACCATTTGGTATTAACTAGTATGTATAAAGTTAGATGAAACTAATTTGATCCCATCGTATATTGAAATCAGGTTTTCTTTTTAAAGCATAAGAATAAAATTGTATAATAGTGACAACTAACCACAAATTTTATATTATTATCTTTTGTTTCCCTATATTAAAATCGGAAGAAAATATAATGTTACAACTTATAACTGTGGAAGCTGGAAACTATACTTTCTATTATGTGGTGTTAGTTAAATAGGGTATTTAGCAAATCCGTTTGATGATTTTTTCTAGACTAAACGGTCCAATTATAGGCTAATTAGGCCCAAAACTAAAATTAAGACCCTCAAGAGTACTTCCCAGAAGGCTCGACCCACCATTACATCGCTTCACCGCCTCCGCCCCAACCCTCGACCATTCCCGGGGGCGGTCCTTCACAAAGCTTCACTACTCCGGTCGCCCCTCCCTCCGCCACTGGGTTCTCCCATGGTTTGTAGGGCCCTATTTGAAAAAGTTAATGAGTATCTAAAATTCACAAATTTAATTATTAATTTTTGACTTATAAATTTTTATGATTAAACAGTTTATCATCCATAAACGTATTGCTAGTTCATGATTAATTAACATTGAATCAATAATTTGAATGTCATGTGGGTTATTTGGTCTACCATACTAACCCAAAACTATAAGATTATACTCTATAGGCGTAGTAACTTTTTGTGTTATGTAGTAACTAGAGCTGTCAAAATCTGACCCGACCCGAAAAATTAACCCGAACCGACTGAAATTTTTTGGGTTGAAACCCGACCCGATTAGTAGCGAACAAAGAGAAAAACTGAACCCGATTAACCTGAACCCGATTTGGTTGAAACCCGAGACCGACCCGACCTACCCGATATATTATACATATGTAGAATAAATATATTATATTATAAATATTATAATATATTTTATCATAAACCTATTATAAATAAAATATTATTATAAAAATCTATTAAAAATTATATTTTATTATTAAATATTATTATTTAATCATAATATTATTTTAATAATCATTAAGAATTCAAATTCTTAACCTGGTAGGTCGACCCGAACCCGCACGATAACCTGTCAAGACCCGACTCGGCTTAACTTGTAACCCGATTGACCCGAACCTGCACTCAACCCGAACCCGAATCCACCCGACCCGACCTATTTGACACCTCTACTAACCAATTTGCTTCTCTTATTTTTTTTAATGTGGGGATTCCCAACAGTTATTCAATTCAAATGATTTACTATATTATATAGAGAAGTATACTTGTAAAATGAAAACTTAAAATAATTGCTAAAAAGAAAATGTTATGATAGTAAATAAGTAAAAAAGAAGGCGTCCAAATATCAAACCAATATTGTTAAATAACTTATTATAGAACAGTTTCAACAATCACATAATAAACGGTATTTTAATCATTCTTCATTATCAATATATACTTCTAAACCTGAAGCAGTTAAGGGCAGTTTTGTCATTATGTTATTATAAACCACCCACCCTATTTTTTATAACCTATTTTTATCCTAATTTTCTATCCATTTGTACTTACAAGATTTAATATATTGTGATTAAATATATCATATCTAGACTTAATATATCTTAGCAAATAAAAAAGATAAGCTACCTACGTAATATATCTTACCAATTAACAAAGATAAGCTACCTAATAGCTAGAAACGGTCAACCTAAGCAAACAAATGTAATCACTTGCAATATCGAACTATATACTAGATACATAACGAACCTTAAATTAGCCTCGATTATAACGCAAAATTAACTAATATGGTATTCAAAGATTAAATAGATAGATATTATTTAGATAAATTATAAACACAGATATTATTTTGATATATTCTTTTTAGGATAAATTTAAATATTTTCTTAATTAGTACGATTGTGATAGATGGCATAGATAAATATTATTTGGATAGTTTATAAATATAGCATATTATTTTGACGATTTTATCGATATAGATATTAATTTGATATATATATCATAACTAGATAAAGACATCTTTTTAGGATAAATCTAGATTGTACAAATACATAGTATTTGGATATTTTATAGATATAGAATATTGTTTTAATAGATTATGGATATAGATATTATTTTAATGTATTAATATATGGTAATTAGATAAAGACATATGAAAAAAATTAATTGTAAAATTAATAAAGATATATAATGGTTAAGATGTAATTGATTTTTAATCAATACTAGCACTGGACGCCCATCCGATGGACGGGCTTTAGCGTTGCTAAATTTGTTGGCTTAATATTCGAGTGTGAATTTCACCTATGTTGTGGATGAACAATATAGGGGAATTTGTTTGTAAGTTACATAATTTCCATCTTTTATATGAATTATGTTTTATTTAAATGCATAATAATGTAGTAATAAAAATTAATTTGATTGTTTGTAGTATTTCATTGCTACATTGAGTTTGAAATAAAAATACATTGATTGTTTATAGTAATAAACAACATTTAAGTTTTCATAAAAAAAACAACAACATTATTTGGGGTTAATTAACAACATTTAAGTTTTAATACATTGATTGTTTATAGTAATAAACAACATTTAAGTTTTCATAAAAAAAAAACAACAACAACATTATTTGGGGTTAATTAACAACATTTAAGTTTTATGGATGTGTTGCATTTTTAAAGTTGTATAGATAGATTATATGAAATGGGACCATAATTAACGTGAAGGCTCGAAAGGTCTCGACTTTCATTATATAGATAATAGCATTTCGGTTATCTTTTACGTACATATTCTTCTATCTTGATTTCTTGAATAAAAAATCACATAAATAATATGTATATAGTTTATTGATTGTATCCATATACCAAATATCATAAAGTTATTAGCTTGATAGGTTCAGTAGGTTGATCATTTTAAGTTCGAATTAAATACAAGTTTTGGCTATTTTATATGAAGAATAAAGCTATTGATAAGATCAATTTGATAAGTTGATCAATTTTAGTTCTAATTGAGTACATTTTGGGATATTATATATGGACAATATATCCATTAATAGGGTCGGTTCAATAGGTTGTTCACTTGGATTTAGATTGAGTACAATTTGGGGTTTCGAAATGTATATGTCAATCGGGTAAGATCATTGCAAGTTTGGTTCAGTTGAGCTCGGGTAAGCCAATTTGGTTCGGGATTGAGTATAGGTTCATATTGTTATTTTTATAGGTTAGTTGAGCCAAATCATTATGGTTTTCTTGCAAGTTTAGGTTGACCAGTTGGTAAAGAGACTCGACTATTTTATACTTTCATTTCACACTAACACTTTTTGAACCAACTTGACAACGAACAAAAGTTATTTATAATTATTTATTTTAATAATAATATGTATATTTATATTTTAATAATTGTATATATGTAGTTTTAAAGTTATAAATATGATGTTATGGTATAGTATTCATATATTATATGTAACTTGACATATTGCGTTTTTTAATTAAAAACGTTCTCAGATAAGCATCGCTTCATTAAGTAGGTTCATAACATTAAATTCGAATTTACTTTACATATATAAGTTCATGTCATTAAAGTTAAACAAATAAATGGATTAAAATAAGTTATGTATGTCATTTATATATATAATAATTATATGAATATTTAAATCAACATATTCAAAATTTTATTTGACACAAGCCCCGGGCAGGGCCCGGGATATAACTAGTTGTTTGATAAATCAAGATTTTTTATTTATAATTTTTTATATTTTTGATTTGTTAATTATTTAAAACGTTTATAACTTGCCTAAAAATTGATTTATTAATTAGCTAAAAAGTTTATAACTTGCCTCTCTCTTGTTGAAACTTTCAAGGAAAAGATTGTCTGTATGAAACTTTTATATTTAGATCGGACATCTTGGGCAGATACAGGCAACAAAACTAATTGGCTAGCACATAAACATAACTACTGTCAGTTGATAAGTAATATTAGTAGTCCTTATACAGGAATTGGTTGTAACTTACAACCGAGTTTTTTGGATCACAATTCAAACATACATATTATATACACAAAATGATGGATCTGCAGTTTCAGACTTTCAGCCTTCCTAAAAGCTATACCAGGAGTCAGGAAAGATACAAAAGATTAGAAGGAAACGGTAGCATTGTTCTCCCATGACAGCTGAAGCAACCATCACACAGTCTCATCAGGGATGTAGTGCGGATCCAAATTGTCCTTATAAATTGCAAACAGCTCAAAGTGATGATGTCTAGCAATGGCTCTACAATTGTCCAGCCCATTCGGTTTCATCCGTTCAAACTCAGCAACCGATTTGTTAAGCCTGCCTTATGGATCACCACTTGTAAGAAGCTCGCCCAGAGCCACGCCACTGAAACAGCACAGAACTCATTCAGAGCATGATCTTTCTGATTATCCAACATTCTGCTCTAAAGTTTATAACAGTATAAACCAAGCACACAAAATAGGATAGGAAGTCATACTTTATTTCATGGGATGGCTTGAATCCTCTGTTACCGGGAGACGAACAACTTTTCCAGTGCCCCAAGGACTTGTGTTTCCGATAGAGAACGCAAACCGACCTCATACAAAGTTCATCATTCGCTACAAAAGCATTGAACATCCTCTGTGCACTTCCCCACTTGAGCTTTCTAGCCGAACAAAGATCATCGGATTTGCATTGCTTGATTCCAATCTGCTTCTCTACAGAACATCCAAGAGCTTGCACTTTTCGTCGTCTTTGAGAGACTATAGATCGATCAGCAGTTCTATTAGTCGGCTGAGAAGGAACTACTAGACTGCGTTCATGACTGACGCTTACAAGTTCTTTTGTGGTGCATTTTCTGATGATCCCATTACCACACTCTTTGTAGCTTCCATCATTGATTTGAACAATTTCAGGTACTGCCGGCTTCGGGGCAAATGAAACATTGCAATCATTGAATAGCACTTGCTCGTTAGGCACTTTGATCAATTGCAAAGCACTCTGATCCATACTCTCTTTTTGTGGCTCGTCGTGGGATCCATCAACGGATTTTTGGCCTGGAAAGCAAAAAGAGTATAGAAAAGACCCTGACTGTTTTAAAGCAACTCCTTCCTAGAAACAGTGACTGTGCATTTCTCATTCCATAACAAAGATTAATCAACCACAAAATAAACATATGATGATCACAAAGTTGAGTCCAAAACACATGACTGTATACCTGAGCTTAGTGAACTCCCATTTCCCACAATCTTTTTAAACTCCAACTTCTCAGAGGCAGAAGAGGCAGTGCACATAACTTTTTGTGGGTCATTGTGGGATCCATCACTGGATTTTTGGCCTGCAAAGTAAAATCCTTTCAGCAATAGAAAACCACAACACTCTTACCCCTAAGGTGGTAAAGTATTGGACTCATATGAAGGAACAATTGGATCTTCTCTGTATCAGTCATAGCTCACTGAATAGCCAAACCTTACAAATCAGGTATCCTTGTTTCCAACCAGTGGATGGAAGAATCAATCTTTAGAAGATTGGCTACAGCTACTTTCCAGACGCTTTTTATTTTTTGAAGAAGTATCACAGCAAGAAACATGGACTTTACAAGTCTTGCTCTTAATAATTGTGAGCTAGCATTTGATCACAAGAGGTTAATTAATTAATTAGCTTTCCATATATGCTGAATTTGATCACAAGAACCATTGGAGGTGCCGTTGGTTTCAACTGCCACCATCAATACTCAAATTCCCACAAAAACAAAATCAAATGATCATCACAAACTGTATTCAAACACCAAAACTCATATACCTGAGTTCTGCATACCCCCATTCTCCACAATCTGGCCGACGTCATTCAAATTAGAGGCCGAATCAGTACACACAAACTCCACAACACTTCGATCCAAATCAACACGCTTCATCATCTTTTCCCTCTCCAAGTCCGCAATAGTACTATATCCCTCCTCCAACAGCCTCTTAACCTCCACAAGCTCCGAAACCCTCGCTTTCCCTTCCTTCTCCAAACCCTCAATCTTCCCTAACAACATCACAATGGTATCTTCTTTCTCCTTAACCAAACTTTCAAGCCACTGAACTTTGGCCTCGGCCTCAGACAACCTCGATCTCAGGGCGGCCGACTCGTCGGCTCTTTCTCTCTCAGCCGCCTTGAGATCGTACTCAAGCCTCCTCCTTTCAACCTCCAATTGCCAGAATTTCTCACCCATCTTCTCCTCTTCCTCCCTCCACTTGTTCTTTTCTAGGTTAAACTTTTCCTCCAAATCCGTAAACTTCTCCTTTTGTTTCACAGACTTCTCCTTCATCTTTTCCCCCTTTTCCTTCAACTGATCCACTTCGGCTTGTAAATTGGCCTTATCCCCCATCAATTGCTCGCATTTCGCCTCCAATTCCACAATCCGTTTCGCTATCTCCATGGTGGTTGCTTCAATTTCAGTACTAAAGAACTCGGCGTTTCAAATTCTAAACAAGAACGAGGGGGAAAAAAAACCCTAAGACGTTGAAATAGGAGCAAGAAAGTGACTGACCAGATCCGGACGATGGTGAAGAGACGGTCGAAAGACAGAAATCAGAGAAATTCGTGTGATCAGTTTAATCGCTCCGCATCAGAAGAGCTCGGAATGAAGAGCTCTGGCGCGATCACCCTCTATGAATTGAGAGGCAACATCAAATTGTTTGGAGGAAGAGGAAGATGAAGAATCGGCGAATAGGGGTGGCTAAGAAAGTAGCATGGCGAGGTTGAGAGCTGGTTTTAATGGAAGAATAAAGGGTGCCTCGGAAAAGACTGGAATTGCCGAAATGGGAATAGTGTGGGAAGAGGGAGAATACGGAATCAGGCGCCACTTTTGATCACTTATAGAAACTTTTTGGGAAGTTATATTCGGTAACCACCCGAGGTTTTACGAATTTTGGATGGCCATGCAAAAATGTTTTTTGGGATTCCGCATGGTAACCTTGAAGTTTTAGAAATTTCGTATTATAACCTCGGTATATTGTACAAAGCTAAAAGTATATACAATTTAATCCTAATATCTACTTAATTGCATGAAATCACCCTATGTTTCATTTTTTTCAACAAAACTATCAAGTCTAGTTTATTATAACACCTAATTTTATAATTATATATATATACACTTTTTATATGTAATCTTTTTTCATGTCACTATAAGTTACTCCCTCCGGTAAGAAATTCTTGTCGTTTTAGGTTGTTAAGAAAAACTTGTCATTGTAGATATTTTACCACAACTTTCATTAAATTATTCTTAGTAGTTAGAATTAATTACCTAAATCAACAATAGAAAATAAAAGATCTTTATAAGATTGAGGGTATTTAGGTCAAATCATCTGACTTCTTAATTTTTAAGACAAAACCTAAAACGACATGCTTTTCTTAACAAAGGGAGTTATTTTAAAAAATTATCAATTTTTGTTATTATAAAAGAACCACATTTTTCAAATTTGTATAAAAATGTAAAATTATCAAAAGCATACGTAATTTTAGAAAAACTTACCGTTTCATAAACTTAATTTTTTTTATAATAGTTGATATTTTAAGAGAGTACTTTTTAATGAGGTTTTTGGACTAGGCTAGAATGATGACAATATTGAAGGGAAACAGTGGCATAGAAAAAAAATGGTGACAGACTAGGATTTTTTTCTAGAAATACCCCCGTAGTTTGGTGACAACTACGAAAGCATGTCATTGTGACATCACCAATGACAAAACATGACGTCATCACACCATATCAGCCCTCCGACGTTGACCAACATTTATTGTCATTGACCGGCAGTGACCGACCGACCGCCAAACTTGTGACCACCAAATAACTTATCACCGTATAAAAAAACTTGTTACCGCGTACAAAACTTGTCCCCCACATACAAAAACTTGTCAATTGTCATCGCGTTTAAGACTTGTTATTGCCATGTGCAAACAAATTGTCACCACATGTACAAAAATTAATCATCCGTTCAAAAACTTGTTACCACCCTAACTAGTAACACCAGTATTGCACTCAAATTTGTCATCACGTAGAAAAACTTATCATCATGTTCAAAACTACTCACCTCGTACAAAAATTTGTCATTACGTCAACTAGTATCACCCAAATTGCGCTCAAACCTATCATCACTTACAAAGCTTGTCATCAAAATTTGTTAGTATACCTATGTGGGATTTGAACCAACATTATCGTATGCTAACAATATTTGTCTACCATTTGAGCTAATAGACTATAACTAAAAGTAGTATAATAAAAAATTTGTCATCACCTAGCATATTATCATCTATCGTTATGTTATCAATCAAAATTTGTCATCACCATCGTAACTAGTACCACTGAAAATGCAATTAAAGTTGTCATCACGCACAAAACTTGTCATCACTTGTCAAAAATTGTCACCTCTTACATATAATATGTCAAGAAGCATAAAAACTTGTCCACCACGAACAAATTTACACTCAAAATGTCACCACGTGTAGATTTTGTCACCAAGTACAAAACTTGTCATCAATTATAAAACGGAAATTTCACCCGGTAAACTTGTGGTTAAGACAATTTCATATGGTACCCAACCATTTATACTATTTCGCAAGGTAACCCTGTGATTTTGATAAATTTTGCCAAGTAACCTTGCCATTACTTTATAATTTAAAATGTAAAATTGATTTTTTTATTCTTTCTTTTTTGATAAAAAAATTGTATTTTTTTGAAATTCTTTTTAAAATTTCATACTTGTAAGAATTAGTAAATGCATTTTTTTCTTACTAGGAAGTAGCTAGTGTTATATTATGACTATAATATATGACATTTATATTCTATATATATATGTGTATCATGTATGTAATGACTTTTTCCTATTTTATATTTAATTGGCATAATTATATAGAATAACTACCTTATTACATGTATATATCTTTTCTATATTGCATTAACAGTATAAATTTAAAAGGCTAATTACAAGCTAATGAGTGATGAAATAAAAAATCATCAAATTCAAATATGTATACATACTCTCATTATATGTGATAATAGAGCTTCTTCTAACTCAAACTTGTTCAACTTGATAAATACTATTCCGGCCAAATTTCATGAGTTCTTTTCCAAAAATTATTCATTAGCTAGATATAATTTTAATTTTAATATATTCTAAATGTTTATTTTTATCTTACCTTAAGCTTAGTTTTTTAAACGTTGAAACATATAATCCTACACAATAAAGTTTTATACTTTTAAAATTAAGCACAAGAATTAATTAATCCAAATCGACCAATTGTCACAAATTAACAAGAATTTTGAAGTTAATTTTTAATCAAATTTACAACTTTAATGGTAAAATAACAATAAGGTTACTTGGCAAAATTTACCAACACCACAGGGTTACCTCGCAAAATAGTATAAATGGTTGGGTACCACATGAAATTGCCTTAACCACAGGGTTACCAGGTGAAATTTCCGATTATAAAAAAAACTTGTCAACATGTACAGATTTGGCCTATAGATCTAGAAAAACCTAGATTAAGATCTAAAACCCTAAATCTAAGAAAACTTGTCATCACTTGTAAAAAATTGGTACATCGTAAAAAAACATGTCATTAATCACAAAAACTTGTCCACCAAGCATAAAATTGCAATCCAAATGTCACATGTATAGATTTTGACACCAAAGTACAAATATTGTCATCAATTATAAAAGATTGAAGACTTATTAGCACGTACAGATTTTGACTCTAAACTTATAAAAATCCTAAATCTAGATCTAGGGTCCTAAATCTAGATCTACATCTAGAACTCTAGATCTAGATTTAAAAGAATTTTCATCACCAGCAACCCGACCCGCAATTTTTTTAAAAAAAATCGCGGGTTGGGTCACGGGTCAAATTTTGTTTATGTTTGTGGGTTGCGGGTTGCGGGTTGAGTTGGTTTAAACCCATAGGTTTGCGGGTCGACCTGCGACCCGTTATTTTTTATTATTTTATTAATACTAAAATGAACTTTTAAGAATATGCATAGATTTTTTTATGATTTTATTAGTATTGAATTTTTAAGAATATATTTTTTTTTATAATTTTATTATTACTAAAATAATTTGTTCATCCATATTTATTCAACTCTATTGTCAATTTGTTCAACTCTATAGTCAATTTGTTCATCCATATTTGTTCAGCTCTATGGTCAATTTGTTCAACTCTATGGTCAATTTATTCAACTCTATAATCAATTTGTTCATCCATATTTGTTCAATTCTATGGTCAATTTTTTCATCAATACGTGTTCAACTCTATTGTCAATTTATTCAACCCTATGCTCGATTCGTTCATCCATATTTGTTCAACTCTATTGCCAATTTGTTCAACCCTATGGTCTATTTGTTCAACTCGGTCGATTTGTCCATCCATATTTATTCAACTCTATTGTCAATTTGTTCAACTCTATGGTCAATTTGTTCATCCATATTTGTTCAACTCTATGGTTAATTTATTCAACTCTATGGTCAATTTGTTCAATTCTAGAGGTTTCCTCAAAACATGAATGGAGTCGGTGCAAAGGTCGGGACCACAATCATCGACAACGCATCCATATTTGTTCATCCATATTTGTTCAACTCTAATACCAATTTGTTCAACTCTATGGTTAATTTTGTCATCAATATTATGATCAATTTGTTCAACTCTATTGTCTATTTGTTCAACTCTATTGTATATTTGTTCAACTCTATGGTCAATTTGTTCGTCCATATTTGCTCAACTCTATTGTCAATTTGTTCGTCCATATTTGTTCAACTCTATTGTCAATTTGTTCAAATTTATGGTCAAATTGTTCAACTATATTGTCAATTTGTTTAGCTCTATGGTCAATTTGTTCAACTCTTACCAATTTGTTCAACTCTTACCAATTTGTTCAATTCTACGGTTAGTTTGTTCATCAATATTTCTTCAATTCTATCGGTCATTTGTTTATCTCTATAGTCAATTTTTCATCCATATTCGTTCAATTCTATTGTTAATTTGTTCACTTCTTGAGTCTATTTGTTGAACTCTAAATTTATATAGCGATAAAACGTAACAACGTTTTCACTGATCACATGACCTTTTTATTCAATTCTAAATTCTTCATCGATCAGACTACAAACAACGATACATTACACTTCTATTTATACAGTCGTGCATCCACCACGAGGTCGATCGATCAATGGATCCTAATTATTTTTGCATCAAGTAAGATTACACTAAGTATCAAGTAAGATTTGCATCAATATGATCAAGATTGCAACATCTTCCTAGAATCTCATAGTTACAGCATAATACGGAACAAAGAATGCATCAGAATTCAGAAACCCAGACCATAAACCACTATTAGTTCAGCTATTATTACTTAATTTGTTTTATTATTACTTTTTTCCAATGTGTGTACTGCGTGGCAGGTATTATTTTCACTTTTTTTTATCCTTTTCTCTTCTTTCTTCTACAGCCTGGCTCAATTTTTTATCCGTTCTCTTCTAATCAGAAACCCATACCATAAACCAATAAGACGAAGAATTAATTATACCTGCTAATCGTGGTTTAAAACCACTATTAGCAGGTATTATTTTCAATTTTTTATTATTACTTTGTTCCAATGTGTGTACTGCGTAGCAGGTATTATTTTTTATCCGTTCATCCATCCACCTTCTCCCCGACGCTTTCTCCATTGGAAAAATCCAGATCTTGCTCAAGTGGTTTCTTCTGGCGGAGTCGACGAGGAAGACGAAGAATTAATTACAAAAAAAAATTATTTTGTTTTTTCTCTTAATAAAATAATTTATTGGAATTTTTTATTTATAAAAGATTAATTTATTATTATCATACACGTGGCTTCAATTTTTTATCACGTCATTGCGAATATACTACACTCGTTGTTACTGATTTGGATTCGGTGTTTAATAGGTCTGAATATACAAGTATAAATGTTAAATAGCTTCTAATCAAAGGTGGGATGTATAAGTGACCAATTTATACAAGTTTGAGAGGTTGTATATGTTTTAAGCCGATTTTTTAGGATTCATGAACGATTTTTGAATTCTATGCTAAATATTTTTTTTTAAATATTCTCATTCTTGTTAATCACTAAAATTAAGAAAGTTTTCATTTAAAAAAACGTGGCTTTCAAAATCTCCCTAATTAAAATCCGATTTTCTCTCTTGAAAATCCAAAAAAAAAGAAGCCAAAATACAAACACTTGTGACTTGTCTAGTGTAGGACATATCATTATTTTTTATCTAAATGTAGCACATATCATGTTATAAGTCCGTTGAGCACATTGAACATATATATTAGAGCATATCCATTGTTAGACCAAATTTTGATCAACCAAAGAGAGATGTCCTAAGCTAAAAGTTACTCCGTATTTCACATTGTATAGTTATATGGGAAATTTGCATTTAACCACCCCTTATTTTACACTTGTTGTATTTAACCACCCTTTATATTTTTTCGTACACTTAACCACCCCTTATTTGTAAATAGTTGCATTTAACCACCCATTTGACAAAAATGGTATTCTCTCAAAATTAAATGACATATTTGCCCTTATTTTTAATTTTTATTTTATAAAAATAAAAGAATTATTAAGTTCATATAGTATCTCCCAACTGAAAAATTAGTTTCGGATCCTAAAGTCCTCTAAAGTTGTATAGTTGGTTCTCGAAATGTATCTTTCTACTAAAAAAATATTTTTGAATCCTAACACTCCTCTAACGATGTACAATAAGTTTGTTGAGACACGATCTGAAATCAATGGGTCAAAGAAAGACCCGACTAGGTCATTTATTGGATAAAACTTGAAACCCAAGATCTGATGGGTCTACCCGAAACACTGTTTTGTAAAAATAGTATATCCTTCGTAATTGAATAATCTAAATACTTTATTATTAAGATGGATACATAAATAATTTTTTTTACTTTACTATAATAATTAAATAAAATTAATTCTATTAATAGCTACGTCAATCCAAATTTATACGAGCTTGAAGTGAACCAACCCGAAATGAATCAACCGGAACATGTAATAGAGGGAATAATATTTTTATATAAACTATGGGTGGTTAAGTACAACTATTTGTAAATAAGGGGTGGTTAAGTGCAGGGAAAAATATAAAGGGTGGTTAAATACAATAATTTGTAAATAAGGGGTGGTTAAATGCAAAAAAAAATATAAAGGGTGGTTAAATACAACAAGTATAAAATAAGGGGTGATTAAATTCAATTTCCCCTAGTTATATTCGTGAATTATTTGAGTGAGTTCTCATTGGAAAGAGCCAACAGATCTCCTGTCATGATTTACTTTTTTTTTGGTGAAAAACCACGGGAGAGCCCCGGGAGGCACGCCTGTCATGATTTACCATTATGTACGGGTTAAGATATTTTGGACACATGGGCCAAAAGATTCTTTCTATAGCTTGTACGGATGAAAATATTTTGAAGACATTTTCAATGCCTAATAAATCACGTTGGGCATTTCCAAAGCCCTTATATGCACACTCAATGAGGTTTTCTCCAGCTTGGAGTCTCACTTAACCAAACTAAAAAATGGACTACCCAATGGCACTCTTGTTTTGCTTATCATGTTTATGCTTGTACATTCTCAAGCACCGCTCACAAGCCAAACACAAACTTCCTCCGGGGCCTAAGCCTTGGCCTGTCATCGGTAACATCTTCCAACTCACCGACAATCCTCATCGTTTTCTAGCCAACCTTTCGACGATCCATGGCCCTTTGATAAGCCTCCAATTAGGTAGTCTCACTACCGTGGTCGTTTCATCAATAGATTTCGCGAAGGACTTCTTCTTAAACCATGATCTATCCTTCTCCACTAGAAAATTTTCTTACACTGCTGAAGCAATGAGCCACCATAAGTATTCCGTCGCTTGGTTACCCGTTTCCCCTAAGTGGCGTAGCTTAAGGAAGATCTGTGCCGTCCATCTCTTCACCAAGAAAAGCTTGGACTCTACCGAGCACTTGCGTCAAGAGAAGGTTCAAGAGCTCATTGAGCACGTAGGAGAGCGTTGTAGGAATGGTCAGGCCGTGGAGGTTGGTGGAGCAATCTTTACGACATTGCTCAATTTGTTATCGAACACATTTTTCTCCATTGACTTGGCTAGCCATAGTTCATCGGTGTCCCAAGAGCTCAAGGATGTTGTTTGGGCTATAATGGAAACCAGTGGAAAGCCTAGCCTGGCCGACTTCTTTCCAATTCTTGGTTGTTTTGATCTTTTCGGCATTAGGCGAAATGCAGAATCTTGTTTTCGCAAATTCTTCGCTATTTTTGACGACATTATTGAGAAGAAGCTTTCTACGGACGACCCTTGTGATAAGGGTCATGATGTTTTGGCAACACTCCTCAAGATCAACCAACAAGAAGATTCTGATTTGAGTCTGGATGATATTAAGCATCTTCTTATAGTAAGTTACTGTACTAGTTTGAGTTTGATGACATTAAAACTTGATAATAGGTCAAACACCTTAATCTTGTTATAATTAATGGTTATTTCATTTCTTGCAGGATTTGTTTGTAGCAGGCACCGACACAACATCTACCACGCTAGAATGGGCAATGGCAGAGCTGCTCCGCAACCCTACAAAGATGGCAAAAGCTCAAGTTGAATTAGACCAAGTCCTTGGAAAAGATGGGAAATTAGTAGTACGAGAATCTGACATTGAGAAACTACCTTACTTACAAGCAGTAGTGAAGGAGACCCTACGCTTACACCCTCCCGCCCCGTTCTTGATTCCTCGCAAAACCGAGAAGGATGTAGACTTCATGGGCTACACAGTTCCTAGAAACTCACAGGTTTTTGTAAATGTCTGGGCTACCAACAGAGACCCGAGCGCTTGGCACCACCCTACAAAATTCCGCCCTGAGAGGTTTTTGGAGTCGGGAATTGACTTCAAAGGCCAGCATTTCGAGCTCTTGCCATTTGGAGCAGGAAGAAGGATATGTCCTGGACTTTCGTTGGCGTATAGGATGTTGCACCTCATGCTTGCTAACCTTCTTCACTGTTTCAATTGGAAGCTTGAGAATGGGATGACAGAAGACGACGTTGACATGACCGAGCTGTTTGGGCTCTCCTTGCATAAACTGAAGCCTCTCGTAGCCGTTCCAGTCGCAAAATGACCATTTCCGTTGGAGAAAAGATGGAGGATGCTTTTATGTGATGAAGTTTGCAAAAATGTTTGTTGAGGGTTATATATGCAGTTCACAATAAACAATTGTACCGTTTTGTTTTACTTATGATGAACACTAGAACTAGAAGTGCTTATAATAACATGGAGGTGTGTGTATGATCATGCTTCAACTAAGTGTAATGGGTGTACCAAGAAACAAGCAATGCCATGCTTGAATTGCATATTAACTCGATTGATCGATAGTCTGCTACGTGTATAATACATTTGCAGCGTAGGAACTTCCATGAAACAGCACAGAGTAATGGACATGAAATTTGCCATGAAATCATATAAAAAAACACCATCAATCTCTCAATTGTGGCAAATGAATCCATATAGTTGTTGTAGCTTCACAATGGAGAGTATAGACAATATCTATATTTTGTTTGGTATGTATAATGGGAAAAAAATTCCCGAATATATATCCTAGTCCAAGAAGGCAAGACGGGTAAAGAACAACCAAAGTTCAACGAAACGCAATTACCTCAGTCATCGACCAACAAAAACCTAACTGGATGGACGAATCAAATCATTTAAGCTGTCTTCTTGTCCTTCAATGGGCCTCTTGGGATCTTGCTCAAAACTTTCTCCTAGAATACTGCATAATGCTTGTTGAACTCAGCCAGTCCTTTCTCAGCGGATGCATCAGCATTATCTTCATACTTCTCGTACAATACAGGCAAGGTGTGGAGCAAAATGAAACCTAACACAAAGGAATTTGTAGAATACAGGCAAGGTGATGACCCCATACAGCTATGACCCCACCAATAATTCCTACTGAGATTTTCTTGTTCCTCCATAACAGAACATCAACAGCTGAATCACAATTCAACAAAAATCACCTCGTTAGCAAAATGCAATGAGTGATTGAGGAAAAGGGGACAATATCATCCAAAACAAGACAAAAAGATGCTAGAAAACACATGAAACGCCGATCACTTCATAAACTGAGAAGTAAGAACACGCAAACAGCCGATAAAAATACTAGATGGAATAAGCAAGCTCAAAGCAGCCCTCGCTAAAATGAGATCTTAAGATTAAGCTTCACCTAAAAGTTGGAATGTGAAAATTTCAGAGCACACAAGCAGAAGTTTTAAAGAATTCTACTTCGCAATCTTAATACTGAAGACATATTCGAGAAATTTCCAAACCTCAATTCACCACAGACCAAAGCAAACCCCCTGTAAGGAAGGCTCATATGATCTACAAACTTTATGGACTCAGACATGTAATCCTCTCAACTGAATTCAGGACCTCTGAGTTATAAACTTAGCTTCACTAAATACTGTAGTAACATAAATTTGATCCCTCAAGTCCTCACTTCTCAGCTGACCTCCAAAATCTAAAATCAGATAACACCGATTCCTCCTCTATCCTACAAGGCTACTATTTATTTTTGTTAATATGCCTTGAATCTGAATCACACACTGCGACAGGTAGCACGGGGGTCTCGCTGCCCGGTTAGCGAGTCGGGGGGTCCAGGGGAGCGACGCGCCCCCTGGCCTGGGGGTTCGGGGGGGAGGGGCGGAGTCGCCCCCGGGCCACACGGTACACTATGTTTTCTGTTTCTGGGCCTATTGCATTATATTCTGTTTTGGGCCTACGGCCCATAATTGTACCTAGGGTTTCTTGAGTCGCTATATAAGCTCTCGAAATACCTAGACCTCTGTATTCCGAATTCTGTCTTCCATAATAATATACGGTTTCTCTGCCCGTGGACGTAGGTAACACACCGTTACCGAACCATGTAAATCTGTGTGTCGTTCTTGCTTTATTGTTCTCGTTCGATCTCTCGTTACAACAATTTCTTTGGTTTTCAGCCCATGGAGTTTTCAAGAAGCAGATTATTTCTTCCAAACGATCATATACATAGTCCCATTTCAGTCCTTTTGGTTTCAGGACCAGTAATATGCTGATCAGGCCAAATTAACAATATCTGCTAAAATTGAGTTGAGATGTCGAGTAGAAGTTGAGGGCTGTAATGTCCAAGACTCAGATCAACAATATCACACAGTTCAAAATCAAGAACACGATGCAGAAGCTTCGAAAAGGAACTTGATTCGAACATCAACTATTTACCGATCTTCTCATCCCAATGTAGTACTATAAGATTGTCAACGCAAATGTGGAATTGGAAGAGGGATCGGAGCATAAATGGAGCACTTTAATGACCGAAAACGGAAGTCGGAACAGAGCAAGAGCACAATTGTTGAAACCGCCATCAAAATGCAAGGAGCAGAAAGAGTTAGATCAGAAAAAACGGAAGTTCAGATAGCATACGGTTGTTAAAACAGTATTCATATTCAGCCGGTCCACCATTTTACCATCAACCGACTCACCCATCAACCACTTTTCAATGAGTGTTCAACCTTTTCAATGGGTTGGGTTATGTGGGTTAGTCGATGTCGATCATCCGTAGATAATGTTCATCCCTATCCCAGACACAAGGGAATGCCCAAGGAACATACAATAACCGGTAAGAGATCGTTGAGTCGTCAAACATGACCCCCCTCTATAGAAGACAAAAAACATACAATACTATTACTGTATTCTATATTAACATATCACTAAATCGTATCATGAGCCACCCTAAAATTAAGATTTTAACTAAACTCCATATGATATGATCACCAAGCTAAACAATCAAGTATCAACACACCGTCTGATTTCAAAATTTATGGAAACTAAATAGGATTAGAGTGATTCGATCCAAAAAAATGCTATCACATGATCCATGTTCAAGCTGGATCCCACTTGTTGGCTTTAATCATGGTTGATGTGAAGGACAAGAACTCTGCCGTGTGAAGATATGTGTTGTTAACTCAGTTTAGTTTCTGTTTGTAGTTTCAAACAGATTTGGTTAGTTATTTAGTTAAGTCAGTTATGTGTAAACTGGCGCCATTTGTATGCTAGCTTGGTAGTTAAGTAACTACCAATAGAAGTTGGTTAGTTTGTTAAACTGTCATTAGGCAGTTGTATTGTTAGTAGTATAAAAGTGACTGCAAGTCATTTGTTTGTAACTATCCAGACGATTGTACAATTCATAAGTGAACTTGAATTCAATCAAATAGAAAAACAGTTACAACAAATACAATTTGGTGTTCTTGCAATTGTCAAATTGGAACGTTTACAAGTCTGTAAACTAACATTTGGTATCAGAGCATTAAAAGAATTTGACACAAAAGAAACAAAGTAATCAAGAGAATCATGACAGATCAAGATCAAGCCTTGGAGAATCTCATAAACACAAATATGCAGGCCCTTGCAAATGTAAACAACACGCCAGTTCCATCAAAGACACAGGGAGATAAAATTTTTTCCATTCAATACCCCATGTTAACAAAGACTAACTATGCTGCATGGGCGATTAAGATGGAAGTTTTTATGACAGCCCAGGGGATCTTTGATGCAGTAGAAGGAACAGGACCAATTGATAACAAGAGAGACAAGATGGCTCTGGCTGCAATATACCAGGCTATTAGTGAAGAAGTTCTGTTGCAATTGGGTGCCAAAAGAACTGCAAAGGAGGCGTGGTCCATGTTAAGAAATATGCATGAAGGGGCTGACAGAATTAAGGAAGTGAGAATCCAAACTCTCCTAAGAGAATTTGAGAGTTTGAAGATGAAGGAGACAGAATCTGTAGATGATTATACTGGGAAAATGACTGTTTTGGTAAACAAAAATGAGAGGTCTGGGGAGTAACATCCAAGAAGAACATGTGGTGAAGAAACTTCTGAGATCAACCTCTTCCAGGTTCATACAACTCACGTCCACAATTGAGGAATTCTGTGATCTTAAAGTGAAGACCATGGATGAGATTATAGGCAGTCTAAAGGCACATGAAGAAAAATTGCTAGATATTGGTGGAAATCTCCCAGAATCTGCTTTGTTGACACAAGCAGAATGGAAGGCTAGGCAAAAGAGAAAGGGAAAGGAAGGCTTTTCTCAGGACAAGGCCAAGGGAGAATCTTCTTCAAAAGGAAAGGAAGGAGACGCCAGAAGCAAGGGTGATCAGAAGCCTAAGAAGAAATTTGACATGAGTAAGGTTAAATGCTATTCATGTGGCAGGATGGGCCATTATAAGGTGAATTGTGATTCAAAAGAAAAGGAAGAAAAGGCAAACTTCATGAAAAGAGATCATGAAGATGAGGAGCCTACACTTTTGATGATGAGAGGAACTGTGGAGGAACAAGACTTGCTAATGACTGCAAGAGAGGGAGATGAAGCCTATTCCAAATGGTATTTGGACACTGGTGCTAGTAACCATATGTCAGGGGATGAAGAGATCTTTGCTTCACTTGATAGGACGTGTGGAGGCAGGATCAAATTTGGAGATGGATCTTATGTAAACATCAGTGGAAAGGGGTCTGTGTTATTTCTCAGCAAAGAAGGTGAACATATTCCACTTTCTGATGTTTATTTTATACCTAAGCTAAGGACAAATATCATTAGCCTCGGGCAACTAGATCAGAATGGAAGTAAATCAACCATCAAAGATGGAAGTTTGAGTCTTTACTCAAACACAGGCAAGTTGCTGGCACGAGTGAAAAGGCAACCAAACAAGTTGTACACACTGCAATTGAAGGCAATGAAACAGGTTGCACTTCTGTCAAAAATGGATGATGCACATTGGCTTTGGCATGCCAGATATGCACATTTGAACTTTAAGGCTCTAAATCAGATGAGCAAGAAAGGAATGGTGAAGGGAATGCCAGAGTTGACTCACATTAATCAGGTCTGTGATGGATGCACCATAGGAAAGCATCACAGGACCAAGTTTCCTCATGAATCCAGTTATAGAGCAAAGAAGCCCCTAGAACTGGTATATGCAGACCTATGTGGTCCAATCCAGCCTACAACATTTGGAGGTAAATCATATTTCTTGTTAATAGTAGATGATTTTTCAAGATATATGTGGGTGAGGTTTCTGAAAACAAAAGATGAAGCTCTGGAAAACTTCATGAAATTCAAGACTTGTGTAGAAGTAGAAAAGGAAAGCAAGATCAAAGGCTTTAGGACAGATAGGGGTGGGGAGTTTACTTCACAGAGGTTCCATGATTTCTGTGAGAAAGAAGGGATAAAAAGGTTCCTCACGGCCCCTTACTCACCTCAACAGAATGGTGTTGTAGAGAGGAGAAACCAAACTATTATGGAGTCTGTAAGATGCATGATGAAGACAAAATGCGTGCCATCAAAGTTTTGGGGAGAGGCAGTTCAAACTGCAGTACATATCCTCAATAGATCTCCATCAAAGAGCTTGGAGAAAATGACTCCATATGAGGCCTGGAATGGAAGGCCACCTACTGTCCACCACTTCAGAGTGTTTGGGTGTGTTGCACACGCAAAGAATGTCACTCCAAACCTGACAAAGCTTGCAGACAGAAGTAAGAAAATGATGCTAATAGGATATGAAGAAGGGTCCAAGGCTTATAGGCTGTATGATCCAGAAACAAGTAGAGTTGTGATAAGCCGAGATGTAAAGTTTGAAGAGGGAGAGAAGTTTGAATGGAAAGAGAATCACATTCAAGAAAAACTTCCCTCTTTAACTGTATACACAAGGAGTGTATATGAAGAACCTGGGGTTCAGAGGCAATCACAAGTGCCTACTGGTGAGCATTCTTACACCAGTAATGAGACAAATTTGGAGAATGATCATCGAGAGGAAGAAACTGCAAGATCTGACTCACCTAGGCTTGAACCAAGTGAGTATGTACAGGATACTTATGATGACACTCCAAAAAGGTTTAGATCCATTAAAGAAATCTACAAGGAAACCATGGAAGAAGAGGAGGAGGCAGGGTTGTGCTTTCTGGCAAGAGATGAACCTTGCACTTACAAGGAAGCTGCAACAGACATGGCTTGGAGAAAAGCTATGGAAGATGAAGTTGCCTCAATCACAAAGAATGAGACGTGGAGTCTCTGTGAGCTCCCAAAAGGTCACAAGGCCATTGGTTTGAGATGAATATTTAAACTGAAGAAGGATCCATGTGGAAAGATAGTAAAGCACAAGGCAAGGATTGTTGCAAAAGGGTATGTACAGAAGCAAGGAATTGACTATGAGGAAGCATTTGCCCCTGTTGCAAGAATGGAAACTGTGAGAACCCTCCTTGCATTTGCTGCAACAAACAACTATGAAGTGCATCACATGGATGTAAAGACCGCGTTTCTGAATGGAGAATTGCTTGAGGAGGTGTATGTAAAGCAGCCTGAAGGTTTTGAGGATCAACATCATCCAAATCAGGTTCTAAAACTAGCCAAAGCTCTTTATGGTTTAAAACAAGCCCCTCGGGCTTGGAATTCAAAGTTAGACAGAAGTTTAAAGAGGCTTGGATTTGGAAGATGCAAGCAAGAGCATGCTTTATACACCAGATTTGAGAATGAAGAATGCATGATCCTAGGGGTGTATGTTGATGATTTGATCATCTTAGGATCAAGCATTGATGTGATTAAATCTTTCAAAGCAGAAATGATGAAGACTTTTGAGATGAGTGATCTAGGATTGCTATCTTATTACCTTGGTTTGGAAGTGAATCAAACTGAGAAGGAAATCAGTTTTTGCCAAGCAGGTTTAGCCAGAGTTTTAGTAGAGAAGTTGGGTTTGACAGAATGCAATCCTTCCAACATTCCTATGGAGCCACGCATTAAGTTGAGCAAGCATGGCATGGATGAAGAACTGGTGGATTCATCTGTCTACAGAAGCATAATTGGTAGTCTAAGGTACCTTGTAAACTCAAGGCCAGACATTAGTTTCTCTGTAGGAGTTCTGAGTAGATTTATGGAAGCTCCAACAACTTCTCATATGGATGCTTTGAAGAAGATTATAAGGTATGTAAAGGGGACAGTGAAACATGGAGTTGTGTACAAGAAAAATCCATCCTATAAAGAATTAGTTGGATTTAGTGATAGTGATATGGCCGGGGACTTGGATGATAGAAAGAGCACCTCAGGGATCATCTATTTCCTTGGAAAGAACCCTATAACATGGGTCTCTAAGAAACAAAAGGTGGTTGCTTTGTCAAGTTGTGAGGCTAAGTACATGGCGGCTACAGCAGGAGCCTGTCAAGGTATTTGGTTAGGGAAAATCATGGAGGCCTTGGAAGGGAAGAAAGGGAAGATCCCAAGCCTATTTGTTGACAACAAATCTGCAATTGCCTTGGCCAAGAATCCAGCGTTCCATGACCGAAGTAAACACATTGACACAAGATACCATTTCATTAGAGACTGTGTAGAGAAGGAGAAGATCATTGTAGAGTATGTGCACACCAATAATCAATTGGCTGATTTGTTCACTAAGCCTCTGGCACGACAGAGATTCAATGATCTAAAGGAGAAGATTGGAATGAAGCCTATCAACCAAGCTTAAGGAGGTGAATGTTGGCTTTAATCATGGTTGATGTGAAGGACAAGAACTCTGCCGTGTGAAGATATGTGTTGTTAACTCAGTTTAGTTTCTGTTTGTAGTTTCAAACAGATTTGGTTAGTTATTTAGTTAAGTCAGTTATGTGTAAACTGACACCATTTGTATGCTAGCTTGGTAGTTAAGTAACTACCAATAGAAGTTGGTTAGTTTGTTAAACTGTCATTAGGCAGTTGTATTGTTAGTAGTATAAAAGTGACTGCAAGTCATTTGTTTGTAACTATCCAGACGATTGTACAATTCATAAGTGAACTTGAATTCAATCAAATAGAAAAACAGTTACAACAAATACAATTTGGTGTTCTTGCAATTGTCAAATTGAAACGTTTACAAGTCTATAAACTAACACCACTTACCCTTCAAAACCCTAAACACTCATAGCGAAACATGCCTAGAGCAGTGTTGGAGTTGAACCACCTCGGTCTTAACATCAACACTCAAGCTACAATTCATGGCCACGGCCACGTGCTTCTTAACAATCCCGAGCACCTTCACGCGCCCTTTCACGACCATGTAGCACGCCACCTCGAGCTCCCCGGCTCGTAGGTCGCTCGCCAGCCCGGGCGCCCGGGCCAGCTTGTCCGCGATCACCACCACCGTAGCGTTGACCTCCATGGTCCTCCTCGCCCGCGCGTTCCCGGCCGGGATCAGCGCCTCGCCCACCGTCCCGCCCCCGTAGTAGATCTCCGCGGTGAAGTTGGAGAACCGAAGGGCGGCCGCGTTCGGGTTCTTGACCGCCACGCTCGCCCCCAGCGTCACATTGACGTCCGTCCGGAGTAGCCCCGCCGAGCTCAGCTCCAGGCCTTGGACGGTCACGCCGTTGATGGTCAAAGTCGGGTTCTTTACGTGGAACACGGTCAACGCTAGGGTTACGATGACTATGGCGAGAATTGCTAGGGTTGAGGTGGCGCAGCCGCAGCACATGATGCATTTTCGGTGGCGGAGGTAGCGGCTGCTCGGCTCCGATGGCGTCGGAGTAGACCGGGGTGGCGTGGTTGGCTCGGGTCGGGCCAGGGGCTTCTCTTGCTCGGCGGTGGTGGCTGCCATATATAGCTAGTGAATGATCAATGGATATATATGGTACTTGGGGGAATTGATTTGTATATAGGATCAATGAATATATATGGTATTTGTGTTATATATAGAAGATGCATAAATAGGAGCTATGAAACGTTTTTCTTACTTGGGTTTTTAATTAAAAAGCACATATTAGAGGACTTGGATTTTGACCATTCTAGTTGATGGGTTGATTAAGGTTCTAGTAAGTCATTTCCAATACATTCGGCCACATTGTACAAATATGACTTTTTCTGTGTGGAAGCTTCGATGGTGATAGTTTGCTTGACCCATTTGTCAGAATTCATGAACAAGTAAAAGGCTGCATAGAGTTATTACATGTACGCGCGCGTAGAATAAAGGCCTTGCTTTGTGTTAGGTAAAATTGGGAGAAATTCTATTTTAATTTCTAAGTTGGACAGTGCATGATCATGTCTTTGTAGAAAAACAAAACTGATTGCATCGTTTCAAGAAAAACTATTAAGTTAGTAGAATACGGAATATTATTTTTCCAACACAGAAAATAGCAATGCTAGTACTAAAGTTTATTGACGCATTCAAATTTTTTAGCATGCTAATACAAGTCATTGGGGACGTAAGTACGTAAGGACAACGCTAATCTTATACCATCAGAAGAGATTAATGTTCAATTTGTGGTTTGCTTGTTAATTTTTAACGTCAAAAAGGGAGTTAGAAGAAAAGACTTTTCGACTACCTTCTATAATGCATCTTCCATTCTATAGCTTAGACTTTGGCATATCGTCAAAATGAATAGTTACTGTTTGATTGTTCAAATAGTGATTGATCAAATAGAGCTAATAAAGAAAATGTATGTGAACTTGTATCAAGGTCAGAAAGAATTTCAATTGCCTCACACTATATTAAACTTGGTGCTAGTGTATAAGTAAGACTACTACACAAGTCTAATGGGCTTTCATATATTTTAAAACCAATTGACAATATGAGGTATATACCTTTTGCGCTCTAATCCTCGACATGCCTTTGAGTGCGAAAGAATCACTAGAAGATCGTTCGGAATTAAAGTCTCTCGGATGGGTGGAAGCGATTTGATATGCAATCACCAACGTTATGACAATCGAAATAGATCGAGGTTGAATCTATTAGGGTTATGTAATTTGCCGTGCTTTATTCATTAGAAGATGGAGGCTTATATAGCCTGTTTACAATAGGATAAGAATAAGGAAACAAACCCTAATACAATCTTAACTAGTAAAGATAGCAGCCCAAAGCTGTTACATAAAATCACTTAACTAAAATATACTGCTAACAACATCAGTATCTTAACATCCCCCTCAAGACGAGCTGGTCGACGAGCTAAGCCAAGCTTAGCAAGGATGCTAGCGAATCTTGGTCAGTGTAACGGCTTGGTAAGAACATCGGCTAGCTGATCATCGGCTAGCCCGGTGGGGTTCCATCCTAAACCAATTGGCAATAGGAGGAGTAACCCACCGTCTTATATACTAAGCAATTTTGTTCCCAACTTCCGATGTGGGATAAGTTTTGTATCCCAACACGCCCCCTCAAGTGCAACTGGACCGTCCCAATTGACACTTGAAAAAACGGGCCTAGACCGCCCGCTCTGATACCATATTAGGGTTATGTAATTTGCCGTGCTTTATTCATTAGAAGAGGGAGGCTTATATAGCCTGTTTACAATAGGATAAGAATAAGGAAACAAACCCTAATACAATCTTAACTAGTAAAGATAGCAGCCAAAGCTGTTACATAAAATCACTTAACTAAAATATATTGCTAACAACATCAGTATCTTAACATCCCCCCTCAAGACGAGCTGGTCGACGAGCTAAGCCAAGCTTAACAAGGATGCTAGCGAATCTTGGTCTGTGTAACGGCTTGGTAAGAACATCGACTAGCTGATCATCGGCTAGCCCGGTGGGGTTCCATCCTAAAACCAATTGACAATAGGAGGAGTAGCCCACCATCTTATATACTAAGCAATTTTGTTCCCAGCTTCCGATGTGGGATAAGTTTTGTATCCCAACACGCCCCCTCAAGTGCAACTAGACCGTCCCAGTTGACACTTGAAGAAACGGGCCCAGACCGCCCGCTCTGATACCATATTAGGGTTATGTAATTTGCCGTGCTTTATTCATTAGAAGAGGGAGGCTTATATAGCCTGTTTACAATAGGATAAGAATAAGGAAACAAACCCTAATACAATCTTAACTAGTAAGGATAGCAGCCAAAGCTGTTACATAAAATCACGTAACTAAAATATACTGCTAACAACATCAGTATCTTAACAGAATCTACGTTAGTACTCGGTTTTGAAGGATCAACATGATGAAACTTTGGCTAGCAATCCATGTTTGGAAGCTAGTGTGCGAGCTTGGGCTCGTTGGAAGCAAAGTGACGCAATTTGGTGTTAGGAGAGAATTAGACTAAGCCAAATCAACTGTATGCGTGAGTTTCAAGGATTACAGTATATGCTTGACTAAACTTATACAAACACATTAGTATATACAAGTGTAACCGTAAGATAGGTCTACACGAAATCAATAAAAATATTAACACTAGAATTCAACTAAAGCTCCCCGATAACGGCACCAAAATTTGACTCAGCCTATGTCGTTATGCCAAGATCAAAGCTAAATAACCCTAATACAAGCGTTAGTATAGCGAGTAAGTCGGGGTCGTACCCAAGAGAATTGTGGCTTCTAGTAGTAATAAATTTACCACTTAAAGATAACACGAGGATTCAAAGAGATTCTAACTGAACTAAACTACTAAACAAGAAAATAATCAATTAATTGGGAATCAAGTTTATTAAAGAGATCTACTGTGATAGAAACATTCAATCATTGATTCATCAACTGATTCTTTTTACTCCAATGGTTAATTCCTATTATGATCTTATTTAATCGTCTGTCCATGGTCCAGACAAATCTTAATACTGACAGAGGACGCTCAAATCAATATTAGCAATGCTAACAAGAATATATAGGATATATACATGCTGAGCAATCAAGCTACGAGTCAATTACGGAAATATATAATTAAAACTCTTCATTAACTTCCTAGTCTACGAGTCTAGAAAATTAAGTTGTTTTCACAAAACAGGTTTGTTCATAGTCAAAACCCAGATCAAAGAATAGAAAATTAATCAATTCAATAAGTTAACAACTCAAGTAGAATCAATGCAATCAGCATTCATAAAACATTCAAACACAAGAGAATTAATATTAATCAAATTATAGAAATCAATTACCAAAATCTCATGAAGTCATGAATCAAAACTTCACCATTAAACAAACCGTAGAGAAGCTAATACTCCATAGAAGAGAAACACAAATGCTAAACATCACCGCAATTTTAGTACGCCGTCACCATTTCCACAGTTTGTGACTTAATTACCCTTCCATAAGTGTAAAATTGTAGGAAATTGATTGAAGAGGAAATTGGGTTGAAATTGAGTTACAATAAACCATATCAACAAAGTTTAGCAAATTTGGACATATTAATTCAAAATCTAGCAAAACAATTAACAATAAGATGAAATTATAGCAAAACGTACAATTGACGCATTAGGTTTCAGAATCACGTTTGGTTTCCCTTGGGGCAGTTTCCGGCGTAGGGCGTTAGGGCGTAGGGCGTATGGGTTATGGCGGCCGATTGGGCGGTTTCCGGCGTCGTCTTCGCTGGGCGGTCGTATGGGTGGGGCTTCGTGTCGGTCTTCGCTAGCTTCATGGGTTGTGGTTGTGCAGTGCGCATGGCTTCGTGTAGGCGAGTTTGTGCAGTCCGCATGGCTACGTTTGTGACGTTCGTGTAGGTCTTCTTTGATGTCGTTTGTGGCTTGTGCTTGCTGATCGTCGGTTGTGCAGTTCGTCGGGTTGTTTTGATTGGCCGGGTTTTTGTACATGTTGGTTGTTGTTGGTTTCCTCAGTGAATTTGTTTAGTGGTGCTGGTTTCGTTGTGTTTTGCTGTGTTTTTATTTTGTTTTTTGTGGTGCTGGTTTTTGGGTTGTTTCATTGCTTGGTTAGGGACATAAATGGATAATTAAAATGGTGATGTTATATTGTTGGTGATGTTTAGCATCCTAAGTTTAAAAACTAAGTTTCGAATAATGGAGAGTAAATAATGAAAACTCTAAGCTAAAACCTAATAAATAGTCTCAGGAAAATAGTTATCCAAAAATAAGAAAATAAAATAAAAGATAACAAAAACGGAAAGCAAATTCTTTCGGCCGACACGACCCGTGGTTGCCTGGTAATACCGAGAAGGAGAACCGTAAGAGATTCCAAAAATTTACTTAGAAAAACCCTGATTTTATCCCTATAAAATAAGCCATACATCTGATTCAAGGTATGAGCTCGAGTTTCCAATCCCTTACCCATTCAACCCGATATCTTATACCATTCCAATATATACCCAAATTTATACCAAACGCCCTCTTAGAGATTCGAACTTGACAACCGGAGAAAACACTCAATGTCTACATATACTTTATAAAACAAAGAAAATATTTCAAAAAGCACGAGCAATGTTTATACGCACGAGCATATGCCCGGAGTCTTAGTTCAGTAACGTACGCTTCCTCTCATTTCCAAATCGCTGGCAATTTATTGGTGAAAATAGTACATGCACCTCTACATAGCTTTTCAGGACCCCTCTCTTCCTCCCTAGGGATGGATACATATATGTAAGGAATACAAGCTAGGCCGGTCTATTTCGACACGTATGAATGTAACAATATTATGACAATACATACAACATTGCATTAGCCAAGGGTGCTCCCATCCTGACGCTCCAGATTCTCCATAAGGAAAATTGCACTGGGTTATTGTTGTTGTACCTACAACACTGCGGGTCGGGTGAAGGCATACAATATTAATGTATTACACAAATCCATCCATTTATTTTTAATATTATTTAAAGTGGGTACTACTAGAGCTCGACTAGTGTGCTGATATCGTAAGGAACCGCCATAGACGTGTTCTGGGAATCATAAGCTCTTTCTCCGAGAACCTCAACCACTGCATCCGTAGGGTGGTACAAGTCCCAGAAGTAGTATTGGCTCCTGTTTGAGCATGGGGTTGAGTCGGGTTCGCACTGCCCGTCGCTCCTAGCCGTACAACAACTCGAATCGAACACCGTAATGCCTGCACCTAGATAGACATATCATCAACCTAGTTATATTACGAATCCGATGTATCAACGCATTACTTTTACCCGCTCACAAATACGCATCCAACCTAGTTATATATATACCTGTATAAGCAGATGTTTCAACGGCGGTAGAGTTTATATAAATGAATTTGGAATCGGGCAATTCTTGATTAAGCTTTGTAATGAGCGGAACAAGCATACTATTGAAGATATAAGTAGCATTGTTCACGCTTTCCACGCACGCCGTGGCGTTAAATGTAGACATTGTTCCAAGGGCACATCCTATTTCAGTTAGCAAGTAAAACGCTATCTTTCTCGCCCCCAGCCCGTATAAAATCTACAAATTACATCCAAAAAAAACCAGAGAATATAAATTATTAATCAAGGGATTAGTTAGTTAGTTTGTCCCTTGTTAGTTAATTTTAGTTATAGACAAATGAAATTATATACAATCAACAAAAAAAAACCGAATAAATTTGATTAATCATTGGTCTTCTTTCAAGATTTTGGATTTTAAATTATTTAGAAAAAATCAAATTTTATAGACACAATACTAAATTATATACTTTTATTTTATTTTAATAAAATTAGGGTGGGCTAGAGTCTACCCCAGCCCACCCATGTCTCCGTCTCTGCATGTATAAATCTAACCTTAACGTAAGCTTGGTAGTACTCCATTAGATATGTCGCGAATTGTATGGGTGAAAAGAGTTTGCTGGTGACATAATCGTCGCTATAATAGTTGTTGATGTAGTCGTTGCTGCCGATGTTGATGGTATAGAGGCACTTGGTCAGGTTCACCGTCGTACCAATCTTGCCCACGATGGTTGCATGATGTTGTATTTGTTGGTAGAAGCTTATCACATCTCCCTGTCATATAATATATACATTAATATATATACGCTGTTAATAATTGATAATTCATCTAATTAAATTAGTAGAACGATCAGGTTTCAACCAAAAATAAAACATAAAAAAAAATAGAACGATTAAGTTTCAGCCAAAATAAATAATAAAAAAATAGAACGATTAGGCTTCAACCAAAAATAAAAATAAAAAAATAAAACGATTAGGTTTCAACCAAAAATAAATAATAAAAAAAATAGAATGATAAGGTTTCGTACCACGTCTAGTCGACCGGTTTCGTAGAGAATTCCGGCACCACCAGAAGCGTAGTTAACACCTTGACTTGCTTCTTCTGAGCTCATGCTTTGATTGAAGGCCGGAATCAATTGGTCAAATCCAAGAAGTTCAGCTGCATATATTACATGTCGCTAATTAATTAGATGCAATACAAGTTTATTTAGTGAAAAATACACAATTATAAACCACAAAAACATATAAATTCCAAATTAACCAAGCTTGCGGAAAGGGAAATTCACCGTGCATTTCTTGCAAAAGCAAATGGAAATTTCAATGACTCAACATCGCACTTATATTTATTTTTCTTATATAAATATGATGCACAAAAGGTTATTAAAACGATATAAATATATAGCTGGTCGGAAGGATTGGGGCACTGGTCCAACTTTGGTGTAAGCTCAAATGGAAGACAACAATTGCACTGTTTGCCATTTTGAGAATAATCCAAGCTTAAATTTATGGACCAGCTAGCTTTGCTTTTGTCAGCCACAGCTTGCAAGCAATTTGCCTTCCTTTCTAGGCAATTAAGTGGACCCAAACCGGATTGCAATCAGTTCCAATTATGGCTTTCCAAAATTGGACCGGATTGGTCTTGAAAAAATGAAACCAGCCGATTATAAGTTTATCGGTTTTTCTACCGATATAAGAGTCTTATAATGGAAAGAATTTGTAATTTTTTTAAATTATTTGTTTTTTAAACTTTTTTGTGACGGGTTCACTATTTCCTTTTTAGGGTTTTAGTTTCTGTTTTTGGCATGCTTATCATGTGCCCTTAGGGCACACAATAGAAAAACCGTAAATTTATAATAACGACTTTTAAATCTCCCAAATTAGGATTAACCCTGTATCATGAACGGATAATGTTACACAAATCCAAACCATTAAAGTTGAGTCTGAACCTATATATTGACCAATATATGTATTTTTATTAAAAATATTAATATAATTTAATTTTAAAATAATTATATTCAATATTTATATTTATATTATTATTGGCATATGGAAAAGTTTTTTCACATATGTTTCAAGATTTAATAATGACAAAAAGTATACTATTACTAATTGATAAGACAACATTATGAGAATATATTTTTTAAATTTCTTAATTCATATAAAGATATAATTTTAGGATAAAATATTAAAATATAAAAATTAGGTAAGATGTCAAGTGGATATAAGTGTTATTTTTAGAGAATATAATTATAATAAATAAACTTACTACTTTATTCAATATAGATGACGTGAGTAACGTGATGCAAATTTTAACAAAAAATTATGTTCTGATTTATATTGTATTATAATAGATTTTTTTTTATACCTTCACAATGTTGAAAAAACAAACAAGCCCTAAATGTATTTGGAGTTATAGTTTTGCAACTAGTAGGGGTGAGTAAACTGATAATCCGATCCGATTTGATCCAAAATAGAGAGGATATTCGAGAATTGTTTTGGTCAAGATTAGCGATCCGTTATTAGCCGGATATCCGGTAAAAAATATCCATTCGGATAGTATATCCGAGACCGGATCTTTCGAATATCAAAATTATCCATTTTAGAATTATTTTAAAAACTATATTATTAAAAATAAGAAAATTAGTTATGAATTAAAACAAGATATAACTTTCTTGTAAGAATTAAACCCAAAATGAGTTAAACTTTGGGAAAACACATCTTTTACTTAAACTGTTTACCATTTTACAAAAGATTATATATAAATATATATAATACTAGATCTACCGGATATCCGTTCACTTAAAACTTCGAGAAGCAAGTGGTTTTTCGGATAATCGGATCGGATACGGATAATAACTTAAGATATCCATTTGTGTACAGATTTTATCTGATCGAATCGGCCGGATGAGATATTTTTGCTCGCCTCTTCCCACTGGCATCCATCATCCCCCGACAAAAACAAAAATATATAGTACGTGTAAATTAAAAATCTTCAAAATCTCAACTCCATGGCCATGATTTAAAGGTTTTGTACGTGATAGAGACTTGAGAGAGTGTGTGTGTGTGGATGGAGAGATTAAGTAGATGCATGTGACAACTTCAATTCTTACCAAAATCAACACATTTAAACGACACCGACATATATAGGGCCCTATATATGTCATTCTATCCACAGTACGTCGATCTGATCTCCTATATATAATTTTCAGAATGCGTAACAAATTAATCATGCATGTGCTTGAATTGAGAGTTATTTAATGTGCACTTTATTATGTCCTTGTATATATGTGAGATCTTTAAGGCCTAGTTAAATCGACTATGATCGATCAGGTTCATTCAGCTACCACCTGCTTGGACTTTGACTTGTTGTTCGGCTTACGCTCGTATCAGCGTCAACCACATTCTGTTATTACTATATATTCATTTCTACCTAATCACTACGTACGGACTATTGTATCAAAATGGATTTCCTCCGACAAATTAAATGGGCCAACCAATTCTACCTATCATAACTATATACTAAAGCGGAGGTTAGATTTAATATTTAGCCCGACATGTGGCACTTTCTCATTTGATCGCGTCACCCATCTTTAATAAAACAAATTAATTTATTTGATTGGTTGAAATTTCATTGTAGACCTCACATTAGATATCTTCTTATCTAGCCAATTTTTTTTTTAAAAAAAATCTATCTAATATATTGCTTGAAATAAAACAATATTTGTTGCACAAAAAATCTAACGAAAAAAAAAACCTATCTAACTTACCAAATCTATCTATTATACCATATGCTATAGAATAATCTTATCCAAAAAAAAGACTATCTAGCTTACCAAATCTATCTAATATACCGTATGGGTTATATAAACATACCAAGAATTCCATGCAAATTATGATTTCAAATTGTTACGTAGGCACCGAAAAAAATACTAAATTTATATTTGTTAAATTTATACTAAATACAATACTAAATTATAATTATATACGTTAAATGTATACTAAATATCAACATATAGACGAAAAAAATACTATAATTTATATATACAAAAAAGTCGTGCCTTCAAGGCACGGGTACTGCCACTAGTTAACTACTAATATACCGTTTTCTGTCATTAAATTAAACCTAGTAGAACGTAAAACTCGAAAAAGTAAACTGAAATCTAACTATAATTAGGTACTAATCGAGGGTACAGTACACATAAAAAAATCATTCAGTGTAGCAATGTACTCCCTCCGATTCACAATAAGTGTCGTTTTAACCCTTTGAAATTGATCCATATTATGTGTCGTTTTAGGTTTTCAAAGCAATTAGTTAGGAGTGAGTTATGAAAATTTTTTATTGGAATGTATTTTTATTGATTAAATGTATTCATTCATTGACAAAAAAATATTAGGAGTATTATTTTTCAATTTATCACCTACACTAGTACTTCGCAAGTACAAAAACAACAACCACCTATCAATAATAAAATCGGAAGAACCCAACATAAAAAGAAAAAAACATGGAAAAGGTGAAAAACACGTGACCTAGAACAGTACTCCCTCTCAACCTAATAAATATACATACATAATGAAGAGGCATGAATCATAAATATAATCATACACTTTACGCACATAAACTACACTTAGAGGGTTACTAATAACGGCAAAGTCTAAAAATTAGTAAGTTAAAAGGAATGCAAAAGCTATATATAGTTATAGGTGTACGTTCAACTTACTCAAAACATCAACGAAGGTCCTGTTGTTAGAGAAGCGTCCGGATGGGAACGAAGCGGCGAAGTCGACGCCGTAGGGCTTGTAGTTGGCCTTTGCCTTCGTCGTAAGGTTGTTGTTGTTGCCGCAGTCGGACAACGAGTCTCCGAACACGAAGTAGCAGGGCACTTGGGGCTCCGTTTCCTCGAGTGCTGGCACCGGGTTCGGGCGAGGAGGAGTCACGACGACGTTGAGGTTCACTTTCCACCGCAATAAGAACAAGAACGCCGCCACCACCAAGGTCGAGAGCCCGGCCGCCGACATTGTTGGAATGTGTTAGGCTAGGAATTGAGCTAGCTAAACAAGTTGTGGTATGTGTTGTCCAGATTACAAAGTTACTGATTGTTAAATAGGTGAAAAAGGAGAGATGGGCTTGGGTTGGGCCAAGATATTGATTGCGTACCCGAATGAATTGAAGGGAATGGCCCGTATATGGCAGACATTTATTTTTGGTATTTTTTGGTAGATATGGCAGGTGTTATTTGGTGCTATGTGGTGTGAGATCCCCAAAACGAGTGGCAGGTAGTTATTTGGAATTTGGAATCATCAATTATTGTACCGAAAAATCATTTTATTAAATTAAAAAGAAGGAAAGCACACATTTTTCAGATGGCTATAGAATTCGAATTACTACAACAACATTTACCTAGCAGTCCCATATGAGTGGGATCTGGGGTAGGATGGGTATTCTAAACTTGAATGAAATACGTCCGAAATAGCCCAAGAAAAGCTTATCAACCCAAAATAATCGACTACAAGGATGACTAAAACTACAACTAAACTCAAAGCAAAGTTAAGGGAAGAAAACTAGCTAAAACTAACTCTAGATAAACTTAATTGGTAAGCCGAGAGGTCGTATAGAGCGGTAAACTGGAACCCGACTAGCTCCAAGCAGGCCTCCAACCGGCTTACGGTGAATCTAGACAATCTTGTGAAATGTGTAAAATATTCTGTTGGTGTTTTCTTCACCGAACATGACCTAGCCCAATGCAAATCAAGCTAAATTCCAATTCTAAAAAAAGTAAAAAAAAAAACAAAAAAAACTGCTCGAATATACTTGTCAAAAATAAACAATAACCCCAAAACACAACAGCCCAACAAGCAAGCAAAGAAAAACAGCCCAACAATCTTGGATCAAAAGAAGGTCAAGTGTTATAAAGGTCCAATGAAAATGGCCCAACTGAAACAAGGTCTCTGTTGAATTGTTGCATCGCTAGATTTGAATAGCTTTCAAACTCCACTCTATACTTAGACATCTATTCCTGGCGTTGTTCGAGACGGTTATTCAGTATTATTTTGATAGTTTTGGATGGTTGTTGCTTATATCTATGATTTCAGTTGTTTCTTTTTTATTTTGAAACAATATATTGTGTTGGTTAAACAATTGAAATGACATTATTATTGTATTTTTATATTATTAAGATTATAAATCTCTCAATATCAAATAATTATACCCTTAATCTATAATATTTTAGTTATAATACTGACATTGTAAATTCAAAAACTAACTTAATACAAAAGTTATGAAAATAATCTTATAATTTTTTTATGATATAACATTTAACTTTTAATAAGAAAAATTGAGATCTAAATCATTATGATGAAATTAGTTGCCATAAAAATAAATTTCATAATGCATATAAATATAATATAGTTCAATAACATATATAATCTAAACTTATAATAAGAAAATGAATGATTATAAAATAAGTAAATAAAATCTTTCAATCATTTGTGTATGTGATCCACCAAAGTCTAAAAAACTCAAAAATAAATATATAAGATTTTCAACTGATAAATTTGATTAGATAAGGTATAATCTTTAAATGATTTGAAATTCACCTACTTTAATTTCAAAAATCATGTTCTAATATAGATATAGAATCTTAGATAGAAAATCATACACATATACATATAGTCTAGATTATTTGTTTAAAAAACATTCCAAATTAAATAGAGTATATATATAACACTGTCCAATAAATTTGTCTATCATGTGCGAGATAAAATCATCCCTTAAAAATGTCTAAACTGCATTACATTGAATAAATTTCTTATTTTGTTATATATTTTTAAACTATAACAATGCTCTAAAAATCCCTTCTAAGCCCTGTCTAGGCGTTAGATGGTCCTCATCCACCTAGCCTTTTAATCGTGGCCTCCTAGACGGTACCTAAGTGTCCGTCTAGGCCGCCTATGGGGAGTCGCTCTCCACCTAGATACCGCCTAGCCTAGCATTTTTTAAAACATTGAACTATAGTCATGTTTTGAGTTATTATTTTATTTATAGGATAAATAAATACCATCTTGTTTTGGTCAAAAAATTGATAAATACCATCTAATAGACAACAATAAGTAACTATTTTTATCGAACTTGTGCAAATGTCTCCATAGACATTTGCACGACAATATTATACATAGAGTACGTTATAGTACGACAATGCGTGATTATACATGTTTGTTATTTGTAACATTGTCATATTGTTTTCCAAAGCTAGCTTGCACGTAATAAATTAAAGCTGAACCAGGGTCTTGATATCTTAAGTGTAGGATCTACGTGTGTTAGTATACGGATGTTGATCCTCCAGAGGGATCAATAAACCGGGCAGCGGAATATGAAAACAGTTCAAACAAGTTATTGTTCACACAAAACAATTCAAATCAAGCCAACCTTTTGTTATTACCAAGTATGAACTTACAAACGCGAATCCTTGATCTTAAGGTTTACACAATATCTTCTACCCAGACCTAGATCCTTCAGCGTCGGACACACTTGTAATTCGACTCAACGGACTTGACCCACACCTCTAACCCTTGTACACAACTCGGCTCAGAGTACTTCGTGTGTTCTTAACTCAAGCACACAACTCTCTCAACTCTCTTGAAAAAGCGTAAGTAACAACCCTAATACAATGATCTATATATACTACTCGGCTAGAAGGAAATTCTATCCTAAAGTATATCGATCACCAAATCAGATATATCTTACTTAGGGAATAAGATATTATCTCCAACAAACTAACAAATCTTCGAGATCTTCCAAAGATAGGTAATTCGTTGCATCCGATCCTTTCACGCGCGTTTCCATAAATAAACTCTAGCGTTGCGCGTTGATCCACCTTCCATAAATAGCTTCTGCTTGCGCGCTAGCTATTTGATGATCCAGTTGATCCCATCGGATGATCCTGCTTTGTTTCATGCTCAATTCAACCTGTATGATCCTGAAACATGTAGCAAACCATATCAAATGTTTCTCAAGTGTTCAATCATCATCAAAACCTATTGGGATCGATTGTCGGGACTAACCACCATCCCAACAATTTCCCCCTTTTTGATGATGACAAACACTTGGGAAAATTTAACATAACAGATAACAAAGTTTAAGACGTTCCCCCTGAGTAGGATCTTCACCGTACTTACTCACAAGATAGCATAGTTCTCCCTTAGCATATGGTCGATCCCTCTGTACCAAGAACCAATCGCATTTCTGCAATTTTCCTAACTTCCCCCTTTTGGCATCATCAAATAACTCAATTTGATCCTTATGAAACAATTTAACAAATAAGCACATAACACTTCAGGAAAATAGCAATTCATTCATTACTTTTAAACGTTTTGGATTACATAATCGGGAGCAAGCAAAAGATGGTTCCTGAACTATCACAAGAAAAACATAAAAACAGAGAAGATCGCTCAAAAACAGATATAATAGGCTAGGGATCATGATGGGGGTTCACTCAAGCATGGGAGGGGGATTCATCTTTGCCTTCTTCATGGAACAGAGGATCATTCTTGAGACGGGCCTTCTGCACATACAGACTGACAAAGGTCTCCAACAACTCTCTGATCCTGGACAGCTCATCACCTATCCCCTGTAGACTGTAGCCATCAGGAACACCCTTCTTCTTGGGTGTCTTCATCACAGCGGGAGCAGGTCGATCCTGGTGCACCATGCGCTCAATTTTGTGCTTGGCAAGCGGAAACCCGAACGACTGTTTCTCCTGAGACTTGTACAAGCCCCTCTTTTCAAGGATGGTCTTTACAAGACCTGGGTATGGAAGGGAGTGGGTTTTGCTAGAGCACTTAGCCATGTGCAGGATTATGAGCTTGGAGAGGTCGAGACGTTCCTTTCTCAGAAATTAATCCAGGAGCACAACATCGGCAATGGTTGGATTGTTGCGCTTCTCTTGGCGAGGGACGAGGACCTTGGCCAGATACTGGTGAGCGATCCTCACCATGAAGGACATGTCAACAGTGGCCATCCTGGCCTCAGTGGTCCCAAAGACCGTCTCCATGATTTCGGCCTTCTCCCTGTCATCAGGCCACACTCCAATTGTTGGCAACTCATCGATCCCACCAGATGGGATCATCAACCACTCAGCAATTTCATCAGCAGTAAAGACAACAGAAAGACAAATAGGATTGGGAGAGGGTTGGAAGGAAGAGTAGAAGGATCACACAACATCAGGATCAACGGATACCTTTTCCTCCGATAGATGTTCCCAGCCTTGAAACTGAATGAGCTCGCAGAGTTTCTCGACGCCATGTTCCTTGGCGAGATCCTTTGTGATTATGAGGGGAGTGATGATCTTCTTGTCCTTCTGATCCTCAGAAGCCTGCTCCTCAGGCTCTGTGGACTCCTATATTATGGCAAGGACCATCTTGCCTTTTTCTTCTTTTGTTTTGGTTCTACTGCGGGTGGCACGGCCGGAGGAACAAGATGTTGAAGCTTGCCCCTTCTAAGGATTTTTCGTCTTTGGCACAGGGGTTTTGAGATCGGACTCCACTTCAACGATCTCATCCTCCACTTCTTCTTCTCGAACCCTCTTCTTGGAGAGCGATTTGCTTTTGGCCAGGGAGGTGAGTTCTTCCTCTACTTCTTTCATTGAGGCCTCAGCATCGGCCTCTTTCTTTTTCGCCTCCTCCTCGCCTTTCTCCTTGTCGGATCCTGAGGGAGCACCCTCTTGATCCTTGGCCACTGATGTCTCTGCCATGGCCACCGCCTCTTTGCCAATGTTGGCGACAGAGTCCAGAGATTGCATGGGTAAGGCCTCTGTAGCCTTGGCAGATTTGGGTTCACTCTCCTTTTGGGCGGAGAGTTCAGCAATTTTGGCTTTTAGGGCAGCGATCTCTTCATCACGGGTTTGGGATGCCATGGATGGTTTAGGTGAAGTTTAGGTTTAGGAAGAAGCAATTAGGGTTTGGAAAGTTTGTGCAGATTGGTCGGGGAAAGCAGAGGTTTATAGGAAGCAGGAAATCGGTTAAGGCAAGAGAGATTTTAGGCAAGAGAGAGTGAAGGGGATTTCGGGTAAGATTTCGGTGAGATATATAAGGATAGAGGATAGAGGGAAAGATATGGATAGATATGGGAAGATTTTTTACCTCAACGGATCTCTCAACGGCCAAAAATTCAGACTGATCCCCCAACGTTCACATTTTTGCACTAACGGCTCCCTGCAACACTATTTTCAAAATCTGCGCAAGAATTGCACCTCCAACGGCCATAATCTGCACAGATTTCACCCGGTAACGGTAACAAGGCATCATCTCAATATTACTAGCCGTTACACCTGATTGCAATGCTCCTTAGACTGATCCCATACACTACACAACTCAGAGTGATCCTTTGGATTGATCCCACACACATACTTGAGTGAATGAAAAGGGCAGGTTTTGGATAGCAAATAGGTAACAAAGAAAACTCACACGCATATCCAAAACAAATATATTTCACACAAGCAGGGCACAACAAATGATCCAGATAAGTAAATCCCGTAAAAGAAAGGATCAAGAAAAATATGCTCATAGGAAACGTTTACCTGGATCTAGGCTTGGGACGGTCTATGACTAACTATCATTTCGGCTTATAACAAGAGATAATAAGATCAAGTTAGTCATTTTGGGATCAAAGAAAAGGTTTTCATGCTTTTAAAAATGATAGCTCAAGTAATTGAATGAAAGCAACATGGATCAATAATCAAAACAAGTAAATCGTCATGAACGCACATAGTCAAGAAGATAGCACTTAACAGTGTTGTTCCCCTTGGATCAAAGTGTTATTTTAGCCAGTCATTGGGGGAATAGAGGACCGGGACTTGACTAGTTCATGGTGATCATGCGTAAGAGTATCCTCAGATGCTCAAAGGGTTTTCTATCCAATGCCTTGGTGAAAATGTCTGCCACTTGGTTTTCGGTCCTGCAATGATCCATCTTAACAAAACCTTTATCAACATTGTCTCGTAAAAAATGATGACGAATTTCAATATGTTTAGTACGAGAGTGATGAACGGGGTTTTTGGAAATATCTATGGCACTTGTGTTATCGCATCGAATGCTAGTAGTTCCAAGAGACATACCATAGTCCTCCAATTGCTGTTTTAGCCAAAGTACCTGGGAACAACACGCAGCAGCCGCTACATACTCTGCCTCGGCCGCGGACAAAGCAACCGTGTTCTTTTTCTTAGATCCCCAAGAAACAAGACAAGGTCCTATGAATTGCGTCATCCCCAATGTACTCTTTCTATCCACAATGTGCCCAGCATAATCAGCATCAGTGTATGCAAGAAGATCAAACTTGAACATCTTGGGGTACCAAAGACAGAGATTGGTAGATCCCTTCAGATATCGAAAGTTCCTTTTCACTTCCTTGAGATGAGATTCCTTAGGGTTTGCTTGAAACCTGGCACAAAGACAAACACTAAACACAATATCTGGCCGGCTGGCCGTTAGATATAATAAGGAACCAATCATTCCTCGATACGTCTTCTGGTCAACACTGATCCCACCTTCATCTGCATCCAAACGAGTGTTAGGAGAAATAGGTGTATCAATAGGTTTTGTGTTATCCATGCCATATTTCTTAAGCATCTCCTTGATATATTTCTGTTGATGAATTCTTGTTCCCTCCTTTTCCTGCGAAAATTGAAGACCAAGAAAAAAAGATAGTTCCCCTATCATACTCATGTCGAACTCGCTACTCATAAGAGTTTTGAACTTTTCTACAAGAGCTGGGTTAGTTGAACCAAACACAATATCATCAACATATACTTGAACTACAAAAATCCCACCGCGTTGTTCCAGAAGGAACAACGTTTTGTCAATTGCACCACGTCTATACCCATTAGCCAATAGGAACTGAGTGAGCCTATCATACCAAGCTCTGGGAGCTTGCTTGAGCCCGTATAACGCCTTGTCTAACCTGTACACATGGTTAGGACAATCAACATCCTCAAATCCAGGAGGTTACTCTTCTTCTTGAAGGATCCCATTTAAGAACGCCGTCTTCACATCCATTTGGAACAGTTTAAAGCCTTTGTGAGCTGCAAAGGAAATAAGCAGACGAATTGCCTCGATCCTAGCAACAGGAGCATAGGTCTCGTCGTACTCTATCCCTTCCTATTGGTTGTATCCTTTGGCAACCAGTCTCGCCTTGTTCCTCACTACAACTCCACCATCATCAAGTTTGTTCCAAAAAACCCATCTGGTTCCAATTGCCTTCTTGTGCTTTGGTCTCGGTACTAGTTCCTACACCTTGTTCCTCACAAACTGGTTTAACTCGTCTTGCATTGCCACAACCCAATCCGGATCTCGAAGAGCATCATCAATCGTCTTGGGTTCTACAAAAGAGATAAACGCATGGAAAGCAAAGAAACTACGAAGTTGGGATCGAGCACTTACACCTTCCTTCTCTAATGGAGTTAAGAGATTATCAAGTGGATGGGCAGCTCGCAGTTGATAATTCCGGATTTGAATTGATCCTTCTGTTGTTGTACCTCCTGCTTGTTCCCCTTCAGCTTGTGAATCACTCTCAACATTGGTTGAAGAGGGATCAGGAGTGGGATCAGAAGAAACACCATCTTCAAGACCTTCATCGTACACAGGGTCTCCATCAAGTGATGGCATCGATGCATAGGATGCACCATCATCATTATTTGGTGGATCATCATTGGACTACGTGGAATTATTGGCATTTGAGCTTCCTCCATTTCCACATGTCCGCCTTGGTCCTTCATCTTCTTCATCGGAATCATCCTGCTGAAACTGTAGTGCGGGATCAAGAGATGCGGTGTGATGGTTGCCAGCCATGGTCTTTTCATCAAAGACTACGTGAATACTTTCTTCCATCTTCCTTGTTCTCTTGTTGAAAACCCTGTACGCCTTGTTGTCTAGTGCATATCCCATGAATATGGCCTCGTCGCTCCTAGGATCAAACTTCCCGAGAGCATCCTTGCCATTGTTATGCACAAAGCACCTGCAACCAAAGACTCGCAAGTGTGCAATATTGGGTTTTCTCCCTCTAAGCAGTTCATTGGAAGTTTTCAAAAGAATTGGACGAATCATAGCCCTATTAAGGATATAGCACGCCGTGTTGACGGCTTCGGCCCAATAGACTTGTGGAAGTCCACTATCAATCAGCATGGTCCTGGACATGTCTTCCAGGGTCCTGTTCTTGGGCTCTACCACTCCATTTTGTTGAGGTGTGTGAGGGGCAGAGAAGTTATGAGAAACTCCATTGGTCCTACAAAATCGTAGGAATGAAGCGTTCTCAAACTCTATCCCATGATCCGACCGGATAACACCAAGCTTTCGTCCCACACGAACCTCCAACTGTTTGACAAGCACCTCAAACTCTTGGAACGCCTCGCTCTTGTTCTTGAGAAAGATGGTCCAAGTGTACCTAGAAAAGTCATCAATAATAACAAAGATATATCGACTCCCGGAGAAACTAGCCACCCTCATTGGTCCACATAAGTCCATATGGAGCAATTCCAGGGGGTGTGTTGTGCTCACAACATTCTTCGACTTGAAGGAACTACGGGATTGTTTTCCTGTAACACAAGCATTATAGACTGATCTCCGGTCTTGTTGAACACATGGTAATCCGGTTACTAGGTCCTGTTTGAAAAGCTTGAACAAAAGGTGAGAGCTCGCGTGTCCAACACGCTTGTTCCAGAGGGCACTAGTATCAGCATTGTTACCAAACAAATTCGCTGAAGTGGTTTGAAAGAAGGATAAAGAATGTAAACATTGTTGAACCTTTTACCTTTAAGCACCACTTCTCCATTCTTCCTGTCTTTTACAAGACACTCCTTGGATGAGAAGATCACATCATTATCTCCTTGATCACATATTTGAGCAATGCTAAGTAGATTGAATCCAAGATCATTCACAAGCTTCACGTCCTGAACTTGCACACTGTCATTGATCCTTACTGCGCCAGTCCCTAAGATTTTGCCTTCATTCTTGTTGCCAAAAGACACTGATCCTTTAGCACTTGTGTTCAGTGAGTTGAGGTTGTTACGATTACCGGTCATGTGGCACGAACATCCACTATCAAAGTACCACCTGTTCTCCTCACTCACAACACCCTGCATTTAAAAGATTAGTCCTTAACGACCCAGACAAGCTTCGCTTGACTAGGTCGAGCAAGATACTGATACTTTCTTTGTTCCTCAGGACTAGCTTCATAAAAATCAAGCAGATTCACAACATTGCATGCATTTTGAGAAGCAAGTTTCTTGATCCTAGGTACACCTTGATTAGCACGCTGAGAATTCCTAGGGAGTCTATGAGGGTTGTTCCTAGGTCCATTATTTCTTGGTCTGTTGTTCCTAGATCCATTGTTCCTAGGAGCTCTATTCCTAGCAGGTCTGTTCCTAGGGGCTTCTTGAGAGGTGCTAGCTTCATTGGTCCTATTCTCACTCTTCTCAGCTTGAGACTTTCTCTTCTCACAGTCGGCTTTCCTATGCCCCCCATCACCACAGTACCAACAAGTCATAAAGTAAGCTCCCATGTGATACTTAGGGTGAGGTTTCTGAATTCTCCTCTCGTTGATCCTATCCTTGTTGAGGTCCTTAGGCTCACTTCCCTTAGATTATTTTATGAACATCTTACGGGCTGGTTTACCTGCATACCACTCAGAGTCCTCACTCGGGTTTTTCTCCTCACCTTGCTCTAAAACCTGAATTCTTTTAGTCAAGTGCAAGTTCCTATCCTTGAGACTCTGTAGTTCCCTACCCCTCTGTTCATACAACTCAGCAGCATCAAAGTTTTTATGAGCCCCATCCTTTTCTTTGTCTCCTGTATAGCCTATTCCAAATCTCTGGGGAACAAAGGTAGGACCTACATCAACAACTTCCTATTTACCCTTAGCAATATCAAGTTTCGTCAACAAGACACCTTTTTCAGTATTCAAAGCAACAATTTCATCATTCAGCTCATCAATGGTGGTAGTCATGTTAAGAATCTTAATTTCAAGTTCAGGACAATGTTTGCAAGCATCAACAGATTTTTCTGATGCACTTTCAATAGATTCTTTCAAGTCATTGTAAAGATCATTAGCTTTAGTGAATTCTATCTGAGCATCAATGTTCTCATTATGCAGCACAGTGATCATCCTAATCAAGCTTTCCTTAGACAAATCATTCAAAGAATCAAGGAAATCAGAATCAAGTACCTCAGATGAAGACGTCTTTGGTGTATCAATAGCCATTTTACACATGTGATTTTCCTCTTCTTCTTCTTCTTCATCTGATCCCCAGCATGTAGCAAAATCCCTTTCCTTGCTCCTTGGCTTGTTAGGTTTTGATCTTTCGTCCACTGGTCCTTTAGGGCAGGACTTAGCATAATGACCCTTTTCACGACACCTATAGCAAGTGACGTCGTTGATGTCTCTAACTTCATCATTGTTCCCACGGTGACCACCAGAGTTTTTGGGGCCGCCTGGAAACTTCCCCTTATTCCATAGCTTTCTGATTGCTCTAGTAAAAAGAGCAGTCTCATCATCAGGATCAACAATATCCTCTTCTCCTTCCTCAACGATGTAGCTCATCGCCTTCTCAAGTTTGAGAGCTAGGGACTTAGTAGATGTCTTCCCTTCCATGTGACAGTTTCTTTCAATTTCATATTTGGTTAGCTTTGCAAAAACTCATGCAACTTAAGAGACTTGTTCTTTTCATTTTCATGGAAGGTTAGACGACTATGTTCCCAATCACCAGTAAGCCCATTGATTAACACTCTAACTTTAGTTTTAGTCGAAATTTTGTCTTCATTAAGACCTAATCATCTTAGTATCAAAGAGTGGTAAATCTAGACTGGTAGGAGGATATAGTTTCTCCTTCCTTCATTGCGAAGGTGAGAAATTCCTTCTGAGTAGCAAGGATCAAGTCATCCTTCATCTCAGTAGTACCGTTGTGGATGTCACTCAAGGCTTCCCACATCGCCTTGGCATCTTTCAGATTGCCAACCTTGTTCTTGTCCTCCTTGGTGATCCCACTAGTGATGAAGGTCTTAGCAACGAAGTTGGCTTCCATTGCCTTGAAGTCATCTGGTCCCATAAGTCTGGGATTAGCCTTTTTGTCAGCAGTGACTTTAAGATCTCCTAGTTTGATGGCCAACCATGATTGGTACTTCTTTCCCTTGATCCAATCAGACATTGAATCTTGCCATTGATTGTATTGGCCAGGTAGCAACAACGGGGGCTTGGTGTTAGAGACACCAAGTTCTGGGACTCGATTATCCATCTCAATACCTGTTTGACACAAACACACAATCTAGAGCACGCAGGCTCTAATACCAATTGTAGGATCTAGGTGTGTTAGTATACGGTGATGATCCTCTAGAGGGATCAACAAACCGGGCAGCGGAATATGAAAACAGTTCAAACAAGTTATTGTTCACACAAAGCAATTCAAATCAAGCCAGCCTTTTGTTATTACTAAGTATGAACTTACAAACGCGAATCCTTGATCTTAAGGTTTACACAATACCTTCTACCCAGACCTAGATCCTTCAGCGTCGGACACACTTGTAATTCGACTCAACGGACTTGACCCACACCTATAATCCTCGTACACAACTCGGCTCAGAGTACTTCGTGTGTTCTTAACTCAAGCACACAGCTCTCTCAACTCTCTTGAAAAAGCGTAAGTAACAACCATAATACAATGATCTATATATACTACTCGGCTAGAAGGAAATTCTATCCTAAAGTATATCGATCACCAAATCAGATATATCTTACTTAGGGAATAAGATATTATCTCCAACAAACTAACAAATCTTCGAGATCTCCCAAAGATAGGCAGAATACATGTTTAGACCCCTCAACTTGTAACTTTTATGCAAATAGACCCTCCAACTTTGAACATTACCTATCGAACCCCCAAACTTAACATTTTTTTCCTATTGAGCCCCTTTTGCTGACCTGACGGGGCGCGTGCAAGTCACTCCTCCAGCTGGCTGTGAAAGTTCCCCAAAATTACTTACATGGCAAAAAAATATGCCATGTGGAGTCTCAAACCCTATCTTCTTCTTCATCTTCTTCCTATCCACAATTCCCCCATTTTCAGATCTGGGATGTCACGTGGCTGCTGAGTGGAATGAAAATGGTCCCGGTCAGTGCGTGTTATTCACACTACAAAAAAAGAGGGTTCATTTGCAAAAAAAAGGCTCAATAGACAAAAAAAGTAAAATTTAGGGGTTCAATAAGAAATATTGTCCATTTGCAAAAAAGTGACAAGTTGGAGGGTCTACAGATGTATTTTGCCTCCAAAGATAGGTAATTCGTTGCATCCGATCCTTTCACGCGCGTTTCCATAAATAAACTCTAGCGTTGCGCGTTGATCCACCTTCCATAAATAGCTTCTGCTTGCGCGCCAGCTAATTGATGATCCGGTTGATCCCATCGGATGATCCTGCTTTGTTTCATGCTCAATTCAACCTGTTTGATCCTGAAACATGTAGCAAACCATATCAGATGTTTCTTAAGTGTTCAATCATCATCAAAACCTATTGGGATCGATTGTCGGGACTAACCACTGTTGGGCCATTAAAAACTCAAGCCCATGAAGTGCAAGGATGAATAAGGCCCATCATTAATTCTATGTCCACGCCAATTGAGCACCAATGATTTCGCACATCTTTAATACCGCAACGGTACTGTAGCAACGAGATGATTACAGCATACAAATTAAAATCATAACTCCAAGGGCGAAAATCATGGGATTTGCCCATTAATTTCCAACGGCTAAATTGGAGCATAAAGTCAAAGGTGAGATCTTAAGGATTGCCTCATTGACTGCCAACGGCTTGATTAAAGCAATAATCTTAAGCATTTATGACAAATATTCTAGCAATGACACCATGAAGATTGAGGGCGAAATCCTTGGGATTTCCTTAATCAATGAGCAACGGTCTTATTAGAAGAATGACATCATTATAAAAGGCAAGGAAGACACTCAAGAGAGGGGGATCGACACAACAACCAACACAACTCTCTACACCCCAAAATACTCCCAAAATCGATCATTCATTTTGCTATTCTTATTGTTCTTAGAAGAAGACATTCTTTTTTATCAATCCAAGTGTTCAAGCAATATACATACAAGCAATACAAACAATCTCAAGCATTCTTCGTATTTCTTTACGTTTAATCAATTTATGTTCGTTATTTCTTTTCGATTTACAGCTTATTCGTAACTTGTAACGCGTTGTGGCATCTTTGTGACTAGGAGTCCCTCATAGTAGCGAAGTAACGCATTTACGCGGTTAATTCGCCCAAAACAATTGGCGCCCACCGTAGGGCCCTAGCCAAAAAAGAAGCCACGCCGGAGCAAGTTACGAAATCTTCACCAGCATGGACACGACTCTTAGCCATGTGGGGGATCTTGAGCCAATCAACAACCAAGTTAACGGGAACGACGATGATAACAATCATAACACCAATAACGGAGTGACCAGTGGCGGACTACCCGATGGGGGGTTCGAGATCGTAGATGGAAACACTGGGAACTCCAAGCAGCAAGGAGGAGGCGAATCTAGCACCATCGCGGAACTCCGCAGATCGAACCATGCTGACTCTTCAAAAAGAGTTGGATAGCCAAAAGGAGGCTAATGCTAAGTTTACCGAGATTTATGAAAAGCAAATTGAATCTTTGACTAATGAATGTAATTTGCTTCGATCTCAGGTACAATCAGCCCCGGCTTACCACCAAAGGACAGACGTGTTGAACGGTGCCGCTAGGCGTCTAGACGTGGACGATCCAAACCTCATCACTCCTAACGACATCAGACCGTTAACAGGTAACCAGGTAAATGATATTTCCTCAAGGGTCACTCGGGAAGATATTGAGATTTCCCAATTAAGGCAACGCCTTAGGGCCCTGGAAGACCGGATTGCTCAGGTCCTAGGAGCACCTCAACCAATAGCAGTAGAAAGGAGAGATGGTTATACCGACTCCCCCTTTGTAGTCGCTATTGCGAGAGTTGATATCTCTCGAAAGTATCACGTCCCGGAAGTACCAAAATATGAAGGGACTACCGATCCCGACCAGCATGTAGCGGCTTTCAAACAAGCCATGAACATTAGTACCGTACCTTTTGGAATGAAAGAAATTGTTATGTGTCGATGGTTCGGGAACATGTTATCCGGTCCCGCTCTAAACTGGCACTCTCATTTACCACTTGGAAGTATCTCATCTTTTGCTGAGTTGGTTGACAAGTTTAGGATCAGGTTTGCAAGTAGTCGAAATGCCAAGAAGCGGTCAAGCGACTTGTACCGGCTTACCCAAAAGTCGCGCGAGTCCCTGAAGGCGTTCCTCAACCGCTACAACGAGGAACTCGTAACAATTGAAGGATGCGACGCAGCCACCGCCATGGAAGCTTTCCGACGGGGTATATCATCCCGTAACCCGGAGTTATACCGTGAACTAACCAAATACCCTTGCTCGAACTTTGATGAAGTACAGGTAAAGGCGTTAGCACACGTTCGATTGGAAGAGGACGACCTCTTCGCATATCAAATAGCCAGTCCTTATCGAGTTGATCGTAGGCAAGAAAGGCGAGAGACGAGATACAAGCCCTACCCTCCGGCCGAGCATACTTTACGACATGCCAAAGCCAACCATTAACACGACTTACGCAAGCTGACAGAACGTGTTACAGGTATCGAGTGCCAATAAGTGGTTATGCATATGGACAACGCTTCAAATCAAGTCGGTATAAGACTGGGGATAGTCTTGAAACCACTACAGGGGGTAACTTGAAGCTATATCAAACGCGTTAATGCAAGGTGCTTACGAGTTAGTGTCGCATGATGTAGTAGTGCCCAGAAACCTTAAGTTATATCATTTCTGAATAAGGTACATGACAAATCTGTTTTTTTAACATCTTTACATTTCCCCACACATACATACCGTTCTACTACACGATTCATAAAGAACGCTCTTACGCTACATGACATCGACAACATCTTACGAAAAACTAGCAAGGGACGCCTTGTGACGTTACTGGCCAAAACAAAGGCTCCTGCCTAAACAATCAGGCAAACAATGTGCACATAAACGACTAATCGAACAAGGATGCAAGAGACAGGTTACGACACTTGCAAAACGATTTCTACATCAATGCAAGTGTTTACACCTTACACATTTTGCTCTCTATTCTACACATCCCACACAAAAAGCGCTATACAAATATCACACACGGAAACACGTTTATACACGTTCCGTCACAAATACTTCACACGGAAACACGTTTATACACGTCCCGTTACGAGTACCACGCATGGAAAAACGTTTGTACACGTTTCGTCACAAATGCTTCACGCGGAAATACGTTTTACACGTTCCGTCACGTATACTACACATGGAAAAACGTTTATACACGTTTCGTCACAAATACTACGCGGAAATACGTTTTTACACGTTCCATCACGTATACTACACGCGGAAACACGTTCCGTCTCAAACACTACATGATTACATGATACTTGCGCAAACACGTTTAAACACGTTCCGTCTACAATCTTCAACTCCAAACCCGTTTTGGAACCTGCAAACAAGACATAACATAAGAGAGTTGGACGTCCAAGCCCTACCGCTAGCAGCCAAAAACAAGTTTCAACCCCAACACACTGGGGGTAGGATAAACAGTTTCGAAAAAGCAAGGAGCGACGAGCTTCGCTGTACGGGAAACAGGTCCGTGATCAGATCAAAAACCCTGAAAAGTCGGCGACTTTCCCGAATTTTTGATGGGGGTATTGTTGGTGACTCGGCTAAAGTCGTCGTGCCAAGATCAAAGATAAATAACCCAAACTACAAACTAGTATAGCATGCAAGTAAGGGGTCGAACCCAAGAGAACTATGGCTTCTAGTATTAATATAGTTATCAACCAAAGATAGGGGGAAAATCAAAGAGATATCTAAACTAACCTAGAAAACAAAGAACAAACAAATATGTAAATAGATAGGAGGCAGGTTCATTCAAAAGATCCACTATGAAATAATCACTCGATCATAGATTCATTCATTGATTTCATTCACACCTATGGTTAATTCCTATCCTGATCATTAACAATCGCAAGTCCACGGTCCAAGCAATTCTATAACTCTAGGCAAGGACGCTTAAACCTAGAATTAGCATAGAGAACAAGAATATGCAGGATACAATATCAAACAATCAAGCTACGAGTCAATTGCATGATAAAACAATCAATTCTCTTCTTAATCCTAGTTGCATAGACAACAGGTCTAGGTTAAGTTGTTTTCACAGATTAGTTTTGTCCACGGTCCAAACCTAATCAAACTGTAGAACATAAATCAATTCAATAGGTTAGCTACTCCTAGAGAAACAATCAACATTCACAAGAGAATCAATATTAACCAAAGGATAGAAATCATTACCAAAACCTCACGAGTTCGTACATCAGAGCTTCTCCCTTGGACAAACCCAAGAAGACTAGCTCTCCATAACTAAACTAAAAACCTAAAAGAAGAAGAAGGTAGAAGGTAGAATGTAGAATGTATCTAAACCCTAAGGAGGCTCCTCCTTATATAGCCCAAGGAACAAGCTCTACGAGATAGATAAGGAAAGAGACAAAAGATAGAAAAGGAAACAAGATAGAAAGATTTCGGCCCGCTTCGGATCCGGCATCACCGCGGTCGCGTCTCCATGGCCGCGCCCGCGCTTTCACAACAGAGAAGAACAAGTTGGTCTCGGTAGCCGCCGCGGTCGCGGTGGACAATCCGCGGTCGCTGAATCTCGACAGAATCGCTGGTGTCACTTCGGAGGCTGTTTTGACCATCTTCGGCTTGGAATTTGACTTCGGTGTTAGCAGATGAATTGAAGCTCTTGAAGTTAGCTTTCCAATGGCACCGGAATCAGCTCAATCCGACCTCTTTAGCTCCAGATATAGCCTTCGCAAGAAAGTGGTGGTGCGCAGACAGCTCAAAACGCCTTAAAACTCTTGATTCTTGAATCCTTGTGTCTTCGGCCTAGATATTACAATAATGCTCAAACTCTAACCTAAACACACTCAACATAGCCCTAAAATACAAGAGTTAACCTATACAAAATAGGCCGAATCAGTTGGGCCATTAAAAACTCAAGCTCACGAAGTGCAAGGATGGATAAGGCCCATCATCAATTCTATGTCCACGCCAATTGAGCACCAATGATTTCGCACATCTTTAATACTGCAACTGTAACAACGGGATGATTACAGCATACAAAGTCATAACTCTAAGGGCGAAAATCATGGGATTTGCCCATTAATTGCCAACGGCTAAATTGGAGCATAAAGTCAAAGGCGAGACTTAGGGATTGCCTCATTGACTGTCAACGGCTTGATTAAAGCAATAATCTTAAGCATTTATGACAAATATTCTAGCAATTACACCATGAAGATTGAGGGCGAAATCCTTGGGATTTCCTTAATCAATGAGCAACGGTCTTATTAGAAGAATGACAGCATTATAAAAGTCAAGGAAGGCACTCAAGAGAGGGGGATCGACACAACAACCAACACAACTCTCTACACCCCAAAACACTCCCAAAATCATTCATTCGTTTTGCTATTCTTATTGTTCTTAGAAGAAGACATTCTTTTGTATCAATCCAAGTGTTCAAGCAATATACATACAAGCAATACAAACAATCTCAAGCATTCTTCGCATTTCTTTACGTTTATTCAATTTATGTTCGTTATTTCTTTTCGATTTACAGCTTATTCGTAACTTGTAACGCGTTGTGACATCTTTGTGACTAGGAGTCCCTCATAGTAGCGAAGTAACGCGTTTACGCGGTTAATTCGCCCAAAACAACCACCATCCCAACAATAAGGGACGGCCTCTGGGATGTTTAGGGCTTTGTAAGATCTTTGTCCAATAACTCTGTGCACCGCATCTGTAGGATGGAAAAGGTCCCAAAAGAAGTATTGGTCCCTGTTTGAGCAAGGTGTCGACTGAGCCCGGCATTTTTCATCGCTCCTTGTTGTGCAACAACTTGCATTAAACACCGTGATACCTATACGCCTATACATATATATATTCCAGCGTACAATAAAGATTTTGAGTCAAATGAAGATTTTGAGTCAAATGATGATGAAGTATACTTCAATTGCATTTCTTTAGTAATGTTATTTTTTTCATCACTCATTATTATTTCTCTTTCATGTAGGAAAATAAATAATTAAGACATTTTGCTTATAATGTCCTGTATATGTACCAAACGTTGTCATATTATATCTGTGCCGGACAACGTCGGGAATAGATTTTAGTTAAAAAGATAAACCTTTACACGTATATATAATAAAAACTTCGATATGAGCACCGTGACTTTAAAGTTTTGATGTATACCTTTTGGATCTATTTGGATCATTTTATAGACCACCAAAAACCCGATCATCTTGATCTACGGACCATATAATATCAAGTACCTACCGTGCACATGCTCGTCTTAGAGATTTTAGAACCATGCTCTATTTTTTGGGTCTTTATATTAAGAAAAAATTAGGTTTTTTGCACACCTTGCATAAATTTTGAGGACCATGTTCTATTATAATTTTCTGATTTATAGTATAGATAAGAAAAATTAGGCCCTTGTATTTGTTGGGGGTTGTGCTCTATTGTTTCTTGCACATCCTCATCTACAGCTGTGGGCATGCATATATGGGTGCATAATATATATATATATAGAGATTTACATTCTATTAATACCCTAATTTATAGTGGTACACTGTGGATATTTATGGACCATTAAAACTAAACATAATAAAAAGACTACATTTAATCTTAAAACTACAAAGAGAAAAGATTTATAAAATCCCGTAATATTATAGGAAAATGAATATCACGTAAGTATATGCATAATTATATTATGTCATGTGCATTATTATAACATATCATATGTACTATTATAACATTCACATACATGATATTTTACTAATTATGTATTCATGTATACAACAAATAAAACACCATGCATATAATCTTTATAATCATGCATATAGCCTATTAAAATCATGCGTAAAACATGTTACATCATGTATATAGATAACGTAATTTCAGTTCCCTATCATTATGGGATTATGCTGATTTATTCTCTCTCCTATAATATCAAGATTAAATCTTGTTCTTTTATTATATTTAGATTCAACGCTCCATATTTGTCCATTGTTTATCACTATGATAGTTGTTTTATTAGAACCTATCTCTATATATAATTGTAATGATAAAACTACGTACGTACGTACCTGAGTATGCACAACTCTCAATAACGGAAGATTTAAGTAAGTGAGTTTAGAGTAGGGTAGTTCTCGATTGAGTCGGGTAACAAGGGCAACCAACTGAGAGTTGAAAATGTTAACAACGTCATTCACACTTTGGATGCATCCGGTTCCACCAAATGCATCAATTTCTCCCAAGCTGCATCCTATTTGTGACAACAACGACACCGCTATCTTTCTCGCGCCAACCCCATACAATATCTACACCAACAATATTTACTCAGGAAAATCCCGCAAAGCAAGATCTGGGACATTCCAGACCTGTATAAAATACGTCCAATCTTGCGGGCCGAAACTAATTAAGTTTCATCATACTTTTTGAATATATTACAGACTTAAATAACTAGGTATATATAATTAGTGTACGTCTTACCCTCATATAAGTCTGGTAGCTAGCATCCGATGAGATAGGATGCAAATTTAGGGATTGTTTTAGTTACACCATTGTCATGACAATCCTATTAAAATAATACTAAAGTGTAGAAAATGGGTGAGAGCTTCTATAAAGTGCTTTTGAATTTATCTTTATCTCAGTAATTAATAATTCTGGTAGATTACCAAGCCTATAGGTTCGGACGGGTCTCACTTAGGTTTGTGTACATGAGACTTTATGGGTCTTCCATTTGGGCCGAAATTTATGGATAAACTTCATATTTTTTGTTAACTTTGGGTTTTAATTTATTGTAGACCTAAACAAACATGTTAGTTTTAAACCTTGGACCAATTTAAGTGCGATTTTTTTTAACCTTAAGATTTTTCCAACCTTAGAGCATTTTAAGTGTTGATTGAAGGCAACGATTTAAGTGAGTATTTAACCTCTATTTTAAGTGTTTAACTCTCTTAATTGAAGACAACGATTTTTGTGCGATTTATAACTATAAAAGTTTTTTGTCAAAATTATTTAAGACGTCATAAGTGAGTTATTAACCTCCATTATAAGTGTTTAAGTACGAATTATTTTGCCGTATGATTTTAAACGTTATAAGTGTTTAACTCCATTGATTTATGCATGACACGTAATCTTATGCAAAAAAAATGCAACTAATAGTATGACATTTATTTTTTCTGAAATGATATATTTTCTTTAAAGTAGCATATTTTGTATATGTTATACACTTATTGTTCATATATCATACTTTGTACATAATTACTCATTTGGGCTGATGGCACTAATACTATTAAGGCTTAAGGAAACGATTGAATTTTGTTTCATAAAAGCTACATAACCGTTTCATTACCTCTAATCACTACAAAAAAGTTGGCAATTACCAAGAACCGTAGTCGTCAGTAAGTTCTCAGTAAACGACAATTACCGAGAACTTACCGAGGATTACGTGCTCTCGACATTTAGCTTATAGTTAATTTACCGAGAACATAAGTCCTCGTTAATTTACCGAGAACATAAATCCTTGCTAATTTCGTAGGTATTTTCTCGCCAAAATCAAGTCTCACGAGAACTGTGCCGATAGAATTTACCAAGAACATATTGTCGTCGGTAAATTATCGAGAACATATACCCAATTTCCAAGATCACCGAGAACTTGTTGCCCTCGGCAATTACCGAGAACATGTTGTTCTCGGTAATTTTGGATATTGAGTATTTAACAAGAACTATTACCGAGGACATTAGTTCTTGCTAAATGGCTTCTATCCCGATTTTTTAGAATAATTAATTTATATTATTTCACCTGTTTAATATTATTTAAAATACATTTGAATATTTTTAATATTAACAATTAAATTTAAAATTAAAAATAATATTAAAAATTAGAGAAATTTGCACTAAACCACCCGTTAAATAGGCGAATTTACAAATATCCACCCGTTATACAAAAACTTGATTTAAACCACCAAAAACTTCAATTCCGTTAACAAATAGCCACCCAAGGCCCTATTCCGTCAAAAATTCCGTTAAATACTACAAAGTTACCATTTTGCCCTCCTAATTCTTCTTAAAATGACATTTATGCCCCTAATTACTATTCATCGTCTTCTTCATCTTGCTAGCGGCACCGGCGAGTGCCAACGACGGCGAGGCTAGGGTAGAGATGGCGACGAGCCCAGATCCGATGGTGATGAGCCTAGATCCGATGACGACGAACCCAAATCCGATGGCGACGAGCCCAAATCTGGCGATTGGCGTCGCGACGAGGCCAAATCTGGTGATGGAGACATCGAACTCGACGACCACCGCCCCCTCTCTTGACAACCCCTCCGCACCCTCACTCGCCTTGCTATCTCACCCCGGCCACCACTCCGCCACTCCCTCGCTCGCCTACTCTGTCCCACCGGACAGTCGTTTGAGCCAGCAACCTCCCCGACGATCGCCCGTCTCCCTTACCTAGACCTCCGGTTCGCAGCCTTGTCCCGCCGTTCTTCCCGATCTCGGCCCCGCCGCTCTGTCCCACCGGACAGTCGTCTCCCTTACCCAGACCTCCGATTCGGCCGAACGCGGTCCACGCTCTTCCCGATCTCGGCTCCGCCCATGGCCCTTCCCAACGCCACTACTTCCCTCTCGACTCACCTACTCCGACCCAACGACCGACTCCCGAGACCTCTTCCCGGTGAAAACCCAGGTCCGACCCCGAGGATGCTCGCACACCGCTCAAACCTATCGGGTTTGGGGCAAATTTTGGAATTTTGTAAGTTTTGGGTTTGATTTATTTGTTTTTGAAGTGAACCGGCCGGTTCCCAAAAACCTACCCAAACCCATTGGTTTTCTTGTAATTATTTTGAGCAGTTGAGGGCATTATGGTAAACTTACACGTTTTAACGGATTTTTTGACGGAATAGGGCCTTGGGTGGCTAATTGTTAACGGAATTGAAGTTTTGGGTGGTTTAAATGAAATTTTTGTATAACGGGTGGTTATTTGTAAATTCGCCTATTTAACGGGTGGTTTAGTGCAAATTCTCAAAAAGTTAAACTACAACATTATTATTGAACTTCACATAGCTTACAAAAGTTCAACAAACAAAAACAGATTAAAATTGTTTAAGAACTTCTATAAACCCTCATTATTCTCCTCACTTGATCTTGGGTCATCCCGTTGCCTTGTTGTTGTTCGCTCCTCTCGTAATATTCTCGTTCAGGTGCGCTTTCGGGAAGAGCTACTACCTCCCCTCATTTTCGTCTATATATCCTCTTGGAAACTGCAAAGGAATTGCCAACAAGGATAGTGATCATCCACACAAAAATACACAAATTAAAGCAGCCAGAATGTGATCATCCGTGCATCAAAGTATCATTGCTACGAACTTGATACTACCATTACTCAGAAATTTCAGCAAACACTATCCTATAAGGAATATCAACTAAGAGGCTAGCCAAGCTAATCCATGAATGAGTTTGGTCTAACCAAATGTTCAAGTAGACAAGAAACGAAGCAGATTTACAAACAAATTGGGCAATTAAGAAAGACATTTATAAGAAGATGGAATTCACGGGTTGAATTAATGACAATAAGGACTCAATCAATTCACTCAAGGTTAAACATTGCTCTACAAGGAATATCCACTGATATTAAATCCCCTAGTTGTATTGATTGCTTTCTAAAGCAACTATATGAGTTCAATCTCTGCCCATTAATACATACAAGCACCTACCCAAACTAATCCATGGATGAGTTTGGTCTGAAGTCTCAACCAATTGTTGAAGTAGAAAAGAAACATACAGATTCACACACAAATTGGGCAATACAACATCCAGAAGAAGATTAAATTCACAGATTAAATTGACGACAATCAGGATTCAATTAATTTACCTCGCCAACATTGGAAGCCCAACTCTTGTTCAAAACCCTTGCTTCCAACTTGCTTGTTGAAATACCAGGAAAATTACAGCCTCACATAAATGTCCGTTGATGCAGATGCAGCTTGCAAAGTGTATACAACGGTACTGCTTCGTTAAAATCATCTTGGAAACCTAACATATGAACATGAACCTGTTACAACCCTAAAGCTTAAAGTTAAAAGACATATAATGAAATGAAGATGGGAGGGCCAAATCAAGTGAGGCTCCTTATAGCCCAAATTAGGATCAATCTCTCTGTTGCATAATCAATGACAAAGATCTAAATTATGCCCATCATACACGTTATAGTGAGGGCATCATTTTCTTAGACAAAAAAATTAAACCTATACAATTGCGCAAGTCTCTTGCACGATTGCTATATTAGAAAGACCTATGGTTTTCTTGGCCAAGTCAAATCAGCAACAGCCTCAGTACGTAAGCAATCACATGCAAATACACCAGGACCCATCTCTGCTCTCCATGTGAAAGATTTAGGAGAATTTTGAAGCAACGATACATGAAAGCATAAAAACCCACGGTTCCAGAATTCAAAAAAAGAAGTAGGAAATGAAGACTCTTAGAGCAAAACATAGAAGTTGGAAGAGTTAGGAAAAGAGACTGAATAGGCGAATCAGTACCTTATCCTCTTTGACCGGAACAATGAAACACACGATCTCTTCTTCGTCGACTCACTTGTTCGAGCAATTGCATCCACCTTGTTCAAAACCCTTGCTTTGTTGCCCACCTTGTTCACTGGCTCGAGCAATTGCATCATCAGGAACCATGATGAGCACAAGAATTACAATGACTTGATACAAATATGAAATGACCTCTCACTAACTTACAAAGAGGCGACGAATGACTTACTTGAAGGACAGGCGGAGGAGGAGGACCGAGCAGACCGGCGGAGAAGGACAGGCGGCAAACGAGGACGAGCTGGATGACAACGACGAGATCTGAGCGAGGACGAGACACGAACGCCGGTGACCCACGAGATCTGAACGGAAACCCAACAGAGAAACGGCGAACGGGAGCGGCGGCCGAGCGGGGACGAGAAGCGGCGGCCGAGCGAACAACCAGAAGCGGAGAGCGGCGAGGGCGGAGACAAGTTGTGGAGAATTGAGCAAAAACACTAAATTAGGGCTCAAAAGTTGGGAGAATTGAGCTAGACCTGGGTCTGGTTCCAATGGAACCGGGAACCAGAGGTTCCGAAAGCGGGTCAAAACCGCCTGAAACCGGAACCGTATGGAACCGGAACCGGAACCATCGGTTCAGTTCTAAGGGCGGTTACGGTTCCCGTTCCCCTTCCCCCAAAACCGGGGAACCATCGGTTCCTTCCGGCTCAAACCATTGGTTTGGAATCGCCGGTTCCAAACCGTCCCAAACCGCCGGTTTTCCTCTTTTCAATAAAAAAATATACATAAATTATGCCAAACATATCCAAAAAAATGCAAATCAAGCACTATGTTTATATATAATAATAAAAACCAAATTTATAAATCAAAAGAGATTAAATATACCCAAATTTAACAACATTTATTTTTTAAAATAAAAAACAAAAACAAAATCTTATTTTTTTAATTTTTAGCCGGTTTTGGAACCGGCCCGGAATCGGAATCGGAACCGGAACCGGCCCTGAATCGGAACCGGAACCGGCCCGGAATCGGAACCGGAAAACCAGCCAAGGATCGGTTCTGGTTCCATGAAATTGGGAACCGGGGGTTCCGGAACCGGACCCACGTCTAAATTGAGCGGGGAGATAAAACACGCTCAAAATTTGGGAAGAGGGTTCGTAACCCGCAAAAATGAAATTTTTGAAAATTAAGGGGAGGAAATCATTTAGCTCCACTAAAGTTTGGAAATTTTGGGAAAATTAAATAATAATTCAAATACAGAAGTTAGGGACACTACTAGACGTGTCAAAAGCCGACCCGACCTGTAAATCCGACATCAAATTTTTGGGTTTTAACACGAAAATTTGAACCCGAAACCTAGTTTTAACCCGAACCTGGTAAACCCGAAATCTATAAGGCGGAAAACTTATTTTAGAATACACTCTAATATAATGAAATGACAGATTAACGGGTAATTGTGCACCCAAAGGTTTTAATTATATTACAATATATAAAATTTATTTTAGAAAATTATGATATAGTTATTGTTAAAATATTTTAAAATAATATTTTGTTATAATATTTTATTATTTAAATAATATTTGTTTAAATTTTGGTCAAAAAATTGATACTCTTGACCCGTTGGGTTGATCCGAACCGACCCGAAAACCCAAAGCGACCTGACCCAGTTTGACCCGTAACCGATTGACCCGAACCCGGAACGACCCGAACCCGAACACGCCCGACCCGACCTGATTTACAAGTCTAGACACTACCGTTAAAATGCCTTTGTTTTTTCAATTTTATGCCCCAAAATAATATAAGATAATGCCCTAACAAAATTGAAAGAAGATCCAAAACTTTTAAAATTTTCTTTTCTTGAAAAATTTTTATTTGTCATTTTATTTTATTATTTCTTATTAAAAAAATTTATATTTTCAAAAATAACTAAAACATTTAACATTTTCAAAATCAAATCCGTAAATACAATAGATCTACAATTTTCAATATTTCAATCAAATCTGTAAAATTTTGATCGACCCGGCTTGACCTGCAACCCGATTGACCCGAACCCGCGTTCAGCTTGAACCCGAAAGACCGAATCCAAATCCGCCTGACCCGATCCATTTGAAACCTCTACTTGTACCTAAAGTAATATATAATCGTCTTAGTCATTAACCTTAAACCGTAAACCCTAAGCCCTAAACCCTAAACTCTATCCATTTTGAACCATGAACCCTAAACCGTAAACATATGAGTTAGATATATAACATAAGTTATTCATCAAGCTTGTGCAATGATTAATTATATATAACATAAGTCAAGTGCAACCCATCCCAAATTAATGTGATCCATATGTTTTAACAAAATACGTAGGAGTGTAAGACCTCTTCACTTAAGGAATGTCAAATGTTCAAGGTTTGTATATAACATATGTGACAAGTTCAAACCATACGTAGGAGTGTAAAACCCTATATGTTAAAGTATGCTGTAAATCTAGAATGTTACACGTTAAAAAGAACATATAGAAACATATGTACATATGTTACCTAATATTTTAGGTGAGGTATCCTTGTAAGCTATATAGTGACGAAATAGGGTAATATCAGTTTAATCACTAAAACATTACCAACTCGAACCATACATCCTTAACATTTGTACATAGGTGTTTCCATATCTTATAAGAAAATATGACTTCATGACAAGTCTAAATGGAAATATAATGAAAATATTGTATACAACGATGAATAAATAATAAATTTGAAAATGATAATTAATAAGATTACGATATGTATATATATTATACTCCTCCATTCGCATATGCTTACAAACTAAGAATAAGGCTACAACATCTGTACATAGATGTATTGCATATGGAAATTATATATTAGGACTATAGAAGCTCAATATTGCATAAGGTACATCTGTTGTTTTTTTAATTATTTAATGGCCAAGTTCATTTGTCTTCGTTGCAAACATTCTTTAATTAACACCCTCTCAACATATAGGAATTTGGAAACCTACGCTAATAAGTGCTTGTTAGGCCAATTATTCCATTTGTTTTTTCATTATCTTTCATTTATTTGTAAAAGCAAATCAAACTTCTGTTAAGCCATCCATCTTCAACCGAAGTTAGGAACCGAATAAAGTTCAGGTACAGTTATTATGGTTCCTCACTAAAATTCGCTGGAAACGAACCAAATTAAAAATTTTTCTTATCCTGCGGGTAGGTTGAAAAATACTCAATAACCGAAGTATTCCAACCCTAAGCTACATGGTTGAATCAATTGGATCGAAAGAGATCTATTTTATTTATCAAAAATGATAATAAAAAAAATCAGATAAAATGTCAGCCATTAAATTAAATCAAGGGCTATAATTTAATCAACTCTATGTAGAGTTTATTTGTAAACTCCACCATAACCAGATCCGTGGAGTCTAGGAAAAGGGTTTTATATGAGGTTTGACCATTCAAGTCCTATAAATATTATATGATGCATTAATTTAATACATAATACATTATATCTATTAAAATGAATTAAATTATCATGGGTGCGAATTAGATAAGCGGCCCAGATCAGGTCGAAGTCTCGGAGACGTCCCAATTTCTTTTGAGCCATGGGATCATCGTAGACAACAGGCAAACCATCATTATAAGATGAAGGGAGGATGTGGAAGATAATTGATATGGAAAGTGCTGCTCGTAGCAGGTAACATCCCGATTGACAAAGCTTTCACAATTTTTCGAATCCATCATATGCCACCCACACTTGCTATTAGGATAGCCGAGGATAAAGCATTTGCGACTCCTGAAAGCAAACTTGTTGCGATCTTTAGGGACTGAACACACATAATAAAGACATTTGAAAACTTGAATGTAATTGTAGTTCGGCTTGCGAAGCTCATTGGGTGTCTTAACATTCAACAACTTGGAAGGTGTTTGATTAATTAGATAACACGCCGTGAGAACACATTCGCCCCAAAGATGGATAGGAAGAGCAGCTTGAAAGCGGAGTGCCATGGCCACATTCAGCAAGTGGAGATGTTTTTGTTCTACTCGCCCATTCTGTTGTGGGTTATACGGACAAGTAGTCTCATAATGAGTGCTAACAGATAAGAAGTAAGGGATGAGAGGCAAGAACTCAGTGTCGCTATCGGTACGAACACGTTTGAGAATCTTGGAGAATTGGGTTTTTGTACCATATCAAAAAATTGTTTGATCAATTCAGCAGTGTCGGAATTCTGTTTCATCCAATATACCCACACACCGTGGGAGCAATCGTCAAGAATAGTGGGAAAATAAAAGGCACCAGAACTAGACAAAGTGTTGTATGGTCCCCAAACATCACAATGGATCAAATCAAAAACTGTTTCAACTTTATTTTCACTAACAGGAAAATAACTTCTTGTTTGTTTTGCCTTTAAAAAAATGTCACATGGTTCATTTGTAGTAATAGACGAATTAGAAAACATAGAAAAATGCTTCAAAACTGAAAGAGCTGGATGTCCAAGACGTTTGTGCCATAACTGAGGACCACCAGAAGAGGACAGCTGACAAACACGAGTAGGAAATGCGAACACTTTGAGCCAATAGACCCCGCCCCTTTGTTCACCCGCTCCAATCACCGTCCTCGAGCTTGAGTCCTGTAATACACAGTCGGGTTATTAATGTAACGATGCAGTCTAGTTCAACAATAAGGTGAGCAAGATACAACAAATTGCAAGATAATCCAAGAATATAAAGAACATGATGTATACTGATCATGCCAAATACAATAGATACAACCAATGAAATATGGCCATTGGGCAGTAAAATACGAATAGGATCAATAGTTACCATCTTGTGAAACAAATCAAGCTCACCTGACATATGATATGAAGCGCTAGAATCCAATATCCAAAGAGGAGAAAGATTACCAGAACCATTAGAAGATTGAAAGTTATTTATAGTAGAAAACAACTGCAACATAGAGATTCATTGTTCATTGGTGAAGCCGAGGGTTTGTTGATCCTGCGTGGTGGGCGAGGGACCATGAGAAGACCCAGGCGCAGAAGTCTGAACAGAATTGGCCATCGTAGAAGAGCCATGCCCCGCCTGCCCGAGCCACGACCAGTAGCAGCGCCACAGGACCCCTACGTCCATAAACGGCATATTGATTTCCTCGGGCTGTTGCATTTCTTTCAAGGAACCAGTCAGGATATCCGGTTAGCTTCAAACAAGTGGCCTTATCGATCATGACCTTAGTGGCCACAATGAGTTCAAGAGAGCAGCTTGCGATCGATCGAAGAGTCAGTAGTAGAAGATGGTGTGTGAGTGACAAAAGCCAAAGCATCAATAGTGGAATCACAGTCCTTAGTAAGAGACTTTTGAACCTCTTCTTGAACAACCAAAGAATAGATGGGTCCAATAAGTAGAAGGGGATCCTAAGCCATGAGATTCGAACGAAGTGTCCGATAGATGGTATCGCTAAGGCCCATAAGGTATCGATGACTTCGTTCATCGTCACGAGTCTTCTGAAGTCACATATTCAACCGCAGTTAGAGCAAGAACAACATGCCAGAGGAACATAGATGGCAAGTAACTCCCACAACTTTTTCAGGACACCGTTATAGGTGGCGACCGTCTGACCTTTTTTATGACTCATAGCGAAGTTGGAGAAAGCGTGGATCATTGCCGGTAGAATATTATTGCTGAAGGTCGTCCCATAACTCCTTAAAGGTTCCAAAATACGTAACCGACGAGCGTATTGAGGGATCCATGGATTGAACAAGCCAACCCACAAGCATAGAACTAATAGAATAGCAATATTCGGCCTCAGAAGATTCGTCAACAAGCTTTGTAACGGTCCCGTCGATGAAACCAAGTTTCATCTTTGCATAAAGGGCATTCTTCATGCTAGTATCCCATTCATGGTAGTTATCCCCCTTGAGAACGATAGCACAAATCGTCAATGCGGGATGATCCGAAGGATGCAAGTAATAAGGCGAATTGACTTTGGGCATATTTTTAGAAGCAGATTGAGCAGCAACAAGCGTTTGTTGAAGGGCGACAACTTGTGATCCAGTAGCGGTGGCAGACGATTAAGCATCGTCGGGAATCTCCATGGTGGCGGCGGCGAAGATCCAATGATGGAAAAGGGAAGAAGAGGATCAAATGATGAGAAAAAAAAATTAGGCCTTCGGCCGATGCTCTGATACCATGAAGAACTTGGAAAGGCAAAAGAATTTGGGAAGATGATTGTGCTCACATTGCATTCACGTACAAGATACGTATAGGTTACAAAGACACGTTTTGTAATATTCGATTCTATCCGGTTCCATTTTTGGACCCGTAAGTTACTCCCAGTCCGGCTACTCAGATTGATAATAATGGGAAATATTGGATGGAAATAGGAATTTTCCACAAAGTTTGCATATATATCCGTTTACGTATAGATGTGTGCAGGAGAAACCAATAGTTGATTGAAAACCTCCGTATCGTTATCGATCATTTGGGATGGAGGCGAAAACATATCCATATATAATAATAGATTAATGCTCTCGTAAAACACTCTCTTAGAGTGTAACATGAGGTGTAAGGAGGGTCTTTGGATTAATTTAATCAAATGGACCAGATTTATTAAAAAGAGGGTGTATCAGTGGGGTTGGGTGGAGAATCAATGGATTAAATCTAGGATCCCACTAGTTACGATTTAGTATGGTAACTATTGTGCAAGAATCCGTTTTCATTTCTGTTTCATGTGTGTCTATTGTGTTTTTCTACATATTGATAATATTTTTTCAAATAACAAAATTTAATCATTCTATATTTTTCATGTTGTACAATAGTGTTTTTCAATGATTATAAGACAACTTTTACAATAGTGTATTTTCGTTTTGATAGTTTTGCATTATATGATGAACACTTGTTCAACAATATTAGTTGTGTGTGCTATTATGCATAAATTGATATTCATATATGCGTGTTTTGTTTTGTAGTTATTCAAGAAGGAGGGTGAATAATGGATGAAGTTTGAAGACAAAGACAATGATATTTTTTATCATACCCATGTATATTGAAAAATAGATGCACTTTTTCAACCTTATTGTAGTATGTATTCGAGTTGTTACAATCCTGATTTTTATCTTATTCAATGCAATACATTTACTTTTTCAATGGTCACATAAGATCCTTATTTTCATTTTTATTCTAATATGTAATGATTCAGCTTATAATGAATTGATTTTCATGTGCAGACAAGTACTTATTCAACTATAGTAATATATGAGCACACCAAATTAGAAAAAGATTTATAAAGCAATAGAACATGTTCAACTCTGTAATTTTTCAAACCATCGTACAGAGTTATTCAAACACGGACTAAATAGTTTTTCTAGGATTTACTACCGGTTTTTGAACTTTATGGTAGTAATTATTTTTTTGAGAAATATTTCCAGACTTGTTAATCCCTAGATTTAAGGAACTTCCATCTTTAAAAGTCGTGGCTTTTTAATTTGAATGAATAACCAAATCCCCCCTTAAAATCTGCTACTTTCCTTTTAAGATTGAAAATTGTGGCTTTTTAATTTTTTCCTCGATTTTCTCTCTTGCAAATCCCATAAGATATGTTTCTTTCCATCTTAGAAGCCACGCAGAAATGATCAGATCCACCCCTAAAAATAATCCTATTATGTACTTCAAATCTCAGCCTTTATTTAAGTTAGTCTAACGGTCCACCTAATGTTACATGTTGTACTATAAAACCTATCTCTCCTGAGCGTTAATATATATACGTAAATAGATATATATGTGCACCGATGGATTTGTTTAAACTATTGTGGAAGGGATCAGCACAAGCGAACCGAACCTTCGTTCTTAAGCTTTGCCTCTCGTACATATCTACAAGCAGTGACGAACGCATAACGGATTTAAAGGGGGGCACACCTTGTGTAGGAGATCCAATTCTTCAAGAATAATCGATAAATTTAGTTACTCGATACTTTTAAATAGTAAAAAAATAGGTACTTATTTCCCCCAAAAAAATATAGTATGTATAAAATCTAATTTATGCAATAAATAGTTACTTTGTAAACAAAAATTGGAGATGAATGCATTAAATTTGAATAAAAAAGCAAAATGGTGCTATGGGGAATTGAACCTTGGTGGAATTAATATAAAATTAAGCATCAAACCATCTAGACTAATTGATTTTCATGTCATATTAGTATAAATTTAATTAAAATATACTTATATTTAATCGAAAATTATATATATATACCGTTAATTAACCCGACGGGAGGGGGGGCACGGGCCCACTCATGCCCCCCCTAGGTTCGTCTATGTCTGCAAGCTGGTGATCGATCAACTCTGAAGAATTTGGTGTGGGTAGGTCACGGCAGTGAGTCGAGCCGGCACCGAGGGCCAAAGCCACCAGCGACAAGGAGGCGGCGAAGCAAGGAGGGGTCGGCGAGGGGGCTGGGCGAGAGCCGATTGGAGCAAGGTGCGGCCAAGCGGGGATGAACAAGGGCCGGAGTGGTCGCCGGCGTCGATTTCCAGCCCCGCAAAACCAGGGAGGACGGGGTGTGGGTCGCGGGCAACGGACGGGGCTCAGATCTGGCGTGGGAAGAATGTAGCCGAAAGGAGAGGGAGGGAGTCGTGGCTGAGCGAAGTGCGGCCGGCGTGCAGGTGACGTCCGGTGGCGAGGTCGCCGATCTGGGAAGCCAGAGGGAGTGGGTTATGGTTGGCCAGCGAGAGGGGGAGAGCGGGTAAATTCGGGGACGAGCGGAAGCCACGGGTGAGCGGCGGGGTTGGGCCACTGTCGTGTCTTGCCGGCGGAGGATGTTGGAAATATTCAATTCCACGTGTGATATGTTGTACACTGCACATGGTGGGCTTTGTCCCACATTGGACACATAAGGGAAAATTGTTCCCCTTATAAAGTCTAATGGTGTATCATGTGTTAGTGAGTCAAGCGAGGAATACCCACTCGCACGCGCCTTAGTTGTTGTCCGTCCGGCTCGGCTCGGGTCGTGACATATGCGCGGTGTTGTACTGGGGCGTATCTTTTTACGGGATGTTTTAACTTATTTCCGATAATTTTGGGCCAAGAAGTTGCGGATTAATTTGCCGATATTCTTCCGTAACTTCCTCTGTTTTTAAATACGTTTGAATAAGATTTGGTCAATTGGTCTTATCAAGTTGTTTTCAACCGAAGACAGATTTTAGGGATTGTGGAATGAATGTTGAACGTGACTGTTGAGAATCCTTGTATAAAGGCTCCTCCTCAGTTTCTTCTCGGCACATCCGAAATCTCTCTTCTGTGTTTTCAAAACTCAAAACCCGTAACTCTCTTGTTGTTCTGAGAACTCCATTCCCAACTCTTCTTACTGGAGTGCACCTGTTTGGGGAGTGTTGTGCTAACCTTGGGGAGCTGAACGCTGATCTCTGACGTGCACCGTTTTCAGGGCATTTTTGCTTCTAAGGCAGTAGTTTACCACGACACAGCGATTCATCCCGCTACACATCAAATTGTTGGCCTATATTCGTCCCGCAGTGACCTGGTTTACCTTACAGAGGAAAGTGGGTGGCCATGGAAATTCATTTGAAGGGGTCGGGGCCGAGCTCTGCAATTGTGCATAGGGTTATTCATTGGTTCAGAACCGAACCGAACCGCAGAAAACCGAACCGAACCGAAAACCGAACATCGGAAAAATATGAACCGAAAACCAAACCGATCTACCGCGGTTCGGTTCGGTTCGGTTTCGGTTTTATTCGGTTTGGTTCGGTTTTGAATCGAATAAACCGATTCATTAAAATGTGATTCTTTTTGGAGAAGGTAAACCAAAATCCAAATAATACCCGAACCAAACAAAACCAAATGTACAAAAAAACCAAAAAAAACCAAAGAAAACCAATTAAAAACCTATTTTGATATTTTCTATATTGAATAATGAATATTTAAATTTAAATTTTTTTATATAAAACTAGTTCGGTTTAACCGAACCGAACCGAAACCAAACCGATCCAAACCGAAAACCAAACTAAGATAAAACATAAACCGAAAACCGAACCGAACAAGCTCGCTTCGGTTTGGATCGGTTTGGTTCGGTTTGGTTTTCGGTTTTCTTTGGTTTAACCGAACCAATGAACAAGACAATTTGTGCACGATGGGTGGAAGAATTGGGAAGGTAAAGGAAGAAGAAGCAAGTGGGCCCATTGGGTGATGTGGCCAAGTAGAAAAAGTCAAAGAATTGAAAGAGAGAGTAAGGCCCCGTTTGGTACGATTTCCTGGGAATGAGGAATGGGAATCAGGAATGACTGATTCCAGTATTCTGTTTGGTAGAGAGATATCTGGAATCGATTTCATTCCCTGGAATGACTCATTCCAAGTCTGCAAGCTAATTTGATTCCAGCAGAAATTGGAGGGTATCACCCATTCCAGACATTACAATTCTTCATTTTGAATGTTAAAGTTTATAAACCTTATTTTATAAATTCTAATAAATATAATCCTTTAAAATCATAATTTAATACTTTAAACCTTAAGAATTTCAAACCAAAATATCTGGAATGGTTCATTCCGGCAGTATACCAAACAACATGTGTGATGAATGGTTCATTCCGATTCCTGATTCCATTCCGATTCCTGATTCCAATCCGATTCCAACAACATACCAAACGGGGCCTAAGAGACGAAAAAGGGTGGAGAAAGGAAGTAAATGAGAGATGAGGGGAAGTGTGAGCTGACAAAGTATTAGTGGGTCACTTTGGATCAAAAGTTGACCTTGGGGTTATTTAAGTGAGTTCTAAATGGAAATTAATTTAAAATTTCAAGTTTGGGGTCGGATTCGATTCGATTTCAAGTTGACCTTGGGGTTCGAGTCGGGTTCGGATTCGATTTCAAGTTTGGGGTCGAGCCATAATTAATTTAAAATTTCAAGTCAATTCTTTCAACATTTTAGCCCTAAATTTCGTTATTAAAAGATTCAGTAGTTCGTAGTGATTCTCGTTGAATTTTCGGGTTGATGTTAGCAGTTCCTTATATTTCAGGTAAGTCAATTTTCGACATGCTCAGTTCTGTTCTAGCCTGTTAGGATTTGCGTGGTAGTTATAAGATTGGTTTTGGGTACTAGTCCCGAACGTCTTTTATGGAGTATTTTTATGCGTGTGATGATGTGTGAAAATCGGTTTTAAAAAGTATTTTCATTGAATAAAGTTTCAAATGGATTTCTCTATGGGTATTGTACCGACACACCCGTATGTGTAGACAATCGGTGGAGAAGTGATGTCTAGATATGGGATCGTGGGGCGGACAAACCACTTTCAAAACCAAAAAGCTATCTATGTTTTTCGCAAGTGCTCCCGAGGAGGCTTGACCAGGGGTTAGAAGACAATAAAGGATAAGGAGTGGGAGGGCCTGCTTCCGACACTCAAAACGCTAGGTGGGTAAAGCGTTGGATGGTAGTGCGACGGTGGATATAGAGTTGCATTATCTACATTGGGTGTGCTGCGGTGTGTGTATGTGTGAATGTGTGAAATTGTGAATGTGTGTGTAAGGATGGTGAGTGTGTGGACGTTTGAAATTGTGAACGTGTGAGTAATGGTTTAGTTGCCTTGATATGGACTTTGGAAATGATTGTGTGACTAACTGGATTTAGAAATGGACTAGAGTTATGTGTGTGTTTATGGACACTTGTTTGGTGACCTTAGAAAAATATTTTTGAAACGTTTTGTAGTTGCCGTGTTGATTCTAACTTGATAGGATAGGATCTGCCCCTTCAGGGAATTATTTTTATTATTCCAGGTATTCAAGTTGTCGCGACGAGCCTCGCCGAAATGGTGGTGCAGTGCAGTAGCGTGTCACAGTAGATAGTTTTGGGGTGTTGTTTCTTTTGCTAGATCTTAATGTGTTATTTCTGTTATATTGCTAAGTGAACATAAGTTTGTGTGGTTTGTAGGTTATGAGTTCTTGTTAGTGGAGTACTGGTTAGTGTTGGTTTCTGGTGTGGTTCTTGGTACACCTGGCAATTCGGGTTGTTCAGGTCAATTCGGATCGGGTCGTTCGGGTCGGGTCCATTCGGGTCAAACAGTTATTTCGGGTCTTGTTCGGTTCGGGTTCGGGTCGTGTTCGGGTTCAGGTCTAGTTCGGGTTTAGGTCGTTCAGGTCATAATATTTCGAGTTAGTACGGGTTCGGGTCATTTCAGATCGGATATTGTTCGGTTCGGGTCTAGTTCGGTTTGGGTCTAGTTCGGTTCGGGTCCTTTTCGTATTGCTTTGAATCGGATCATTTCGGGTCAGCTCAATTTAGATTCGGGTGTTATTTGGATTCAATTTTTTAAAAAATTATAAGACCACCCGAAACGGTGAGTTTTTAACGTAGAAAGTTTGGGCACTTTAATGGGGACTTTAATGTGTCTTGTAATAAAACATAGTTACTACATATAATTGACAAAGATTTAGATGTAATTTCTACTTAGTTAATTAAAAAAATTAATTACTATTTGTATTATAACTTGCGGGCACATTCAATTATTCATACATACATAAAATAATTAAACTCATTTTCATCCATTAAGAAAATTCAACGTCGTGGACCCTTGTGCCTACTTAATGACATAATGCTGGGCTGAGACAATTCCAAACCTTGTGCCCACTTAATGACATAAAATAATTAAACTCATTTTCATACATTAAGAAAATTGATGGATGTTTCAACCCTAATTCATTTAATTCAAGTACTCTATTGGACTAAGGAGATAGATGGATAAAGATTATGGGTCAGTTGACAATAAATGAGATCCCATCCGTCACAACCACAACCCAAGAATAATTTAGAGATAATTGTTCTAAACTAAATTTATAATATTTTATAGATATATATATCTATATATACATAAAATTTAATTTTATTAAAAAATAATTCGGGTATTCGGACGAGATATTCGAGTTAGGACCATTGTCCACGTCCCGCCCATGAATTCGGGTTTAGGGTTGGGTTTACTACCCATATTCTATTTATAAGAATATTGTACATGTGTTCGGGTCAGTTCGGGTTCGGGTTAGTTCGGTTTACATTTTATTCGGGTCATTTCGGTTCGGTTCGGGTTCAGATCGGGTCTGGGTCATGTTCGGATGGTTCATTTTTCGTTGTCCGGGTCAAATTTCGGGTTCGGGTTCGGGTCAGTTCGGTTCGGGTTTCGGGTCCGAGTCACTTTCTGCCGGGTCTAGTTCTTGGGGTTGATTCATGACATTTTGAGGTGTAAAACTATAAATTTTATTTCTTTTCTTATACGAGTTGGATGTTTTCTTGTTTTCTCGTCGTTCCCGCGTTGCAAGATCCAGATGTTCAATTGTCAAACTAGCTTGGCAGTGCTTCGTGAGGTCTACTACTGAGTAACCCTTGCCAGAAAGACTGGGTGTTACACGTTTGCACTGCAAAGTAAATAACTACACCATAATGTACATAAATCGTAACTATATACTAAAGCGGAGGTTAAAATAATATTTAGTACGACACGTGTCAACTTCTCATTGGACCGCATCACCAATATTTATTAAAACAATTTAATTTGTTTAATTGGTTGAAATTTTATTGTAGACCTTGCATTAAATTATACACATAATAAATCTATCCAAATTTTTAAAAAATCTTTTCAAAATTGCACACATAATGAAAATTCACTCTTTATAATTTTTAATAGATTTAGTTATATTTTTAACCTAGAATCTATCTAATATGTTATGTATCTTATCCTTTCCTTATACAATAATTGTAAGATTTTGGTATCTACGTATGTCAATAAATAAAGCTAAAAGTTATGATCGGGAAATCAAAAATTATTTGTATGATATTTGATTTCTTTTATTTTTCTATCAAAGTTTGAATTGCATATTTGAAGAAATCCAAAATTTATATGATATTTGAATACGTATGTAAATTATTGTAGGATCTATACAAAATTATGATCGGGAAATCTATCTAATATGAATAAAGCTGATTTACTCCATATAAATATATGATATTTGAAGAGAGAAGGGTATTAAAATAATAGTTATCACAACACATGTCAACTCCATGTTGGACCACACCACCCATCTTTATTAAAATAATTTAATTGGTTGATTTTGACTGTAAACCCTACATGTATGTCAAATATAAAAGACTATATATCATTGAAATTGTATCTATAAGTTTTCCTTAAATATATAATTAATTAACCTTACTATATACTCAATTGTCAATTAAAATAATAATGTAGAAAAGCACATGTCAACTCAAATTGAATATATTATTAAAATTATAATCCATAACTATTAAAGTAAATCCTAAAAATCTTAGGAGTAATCAATCTTTATACAAAAATTATAATCCTATAAATCTTTATTTGATTAAAAGAATGTATTATAGCAAAAATACTATATCATTAAAATACATCTCATAAGAAACAAAGTAAATAAACTAATACAATATTTTATATCAAACTATTTTTATGAATAATTTTATATAAAATAATTTAAAGTAAGACTTTAGTTAAATCAAATTCAAGACTAATACTAGTTATATTACTAAACTACCCGTAGTCTAATATTCATCCATAATTTTCTTTTGTCCTATTTGTGTCGTTGTGTTGAATTATTGATGTGATAGATTGAGACCATTAATCTAGGCAAACAAAATAAGTCAATTTGTCTCATGTCTAACTGCTCCCGCGCTTTTGACAACTTGCATTTTGAATATTATCATCAAAACGAATTCATAATTACAGTTTGCATCTCAGCACATGCATACTGAGCATATATATGAATAGAAAATGACTCAGTATCTTTTTTTTTCAATATAGAAAGAAATAGATCACCTACTCTTTTTTGGTCGAATTATAGATCACCTACTCTAAATTTGTATAATCTAATCTGGGGGTCGACATATATGCCTCAGAGGCCAAAAACCTCATAGTTCGTCAGCAGTTTGTGTATTTGCAATAGCCTTGTCAACCCCTGCCACAATATCTGTAAGCGGACTCTCCCAGTTTCAATATCTTTTCCTATGAAAATTTGTCTATTTCGATTCTTTAGCTGCAAATAATCTAATCTAGGTAGTTAATGTCATGCATATGAGATATGCTTTGTCAGTCAAGTGCTTTCAGAGGGTTTTATTTCGAATCCAGGTGATCTTAACGTTAGTGACTGTTTTTTCTGTGTGATCAATTAGAGATCATAAAGCTAGCAAGATAAGTAAGAAATGGATGGAATGATGGGTTGACAGTCATGGACAACAATCTCTACGAAGCGATAAGGCTGAAGGGAATGCACATCCCTTCCTTAAACAACGTTGACTATATCCTCCACCGAACCCCCAATGAAGAGAACGTCCTTCACATCGCAGCCCAGCATGGTAACAAAGACTTTATCGAGACGGTCATGGATCGGTTTCCCGAGCATCATTACAAACTTGTTTGCCATCAGAATTCCCAAGGTGAAACTCCGTTACACCTAGCTGCTCAGTCTGGAGACGAGGCAACAGTCCAGGCCCTCCTTGTCGCTCCTGATAGCAGCCAGGTATTGGACGAGAAGAAGCTTTGTTGGAGAGTTTGGGACAAGAGAGGAGACACACCTATGCATAAGGCTCTCAGATGTGGGCATGAGGACATCGCGTTGTTGCTTCTGGAAAGGGACGTGGGGTCGGTTTCTCGTTGCAACAATTTGAGTGAGAGCCCTGCGTATCTTGCTGCGGAGAATTTTTGCTTGAGGTTTCTCCAGACAATCTTTGACACCCAACGCTATGACCAAACTAGTGTTAGTTTTTCCGGCCCGTTGAGTCAAACAGTTTTTCATCCTGCCAGGAAGTTGCCCCGTAAGTGTGTCTACCCTCACTTAATTACTCATGTATGACAAATAGTAGTTTTGAATGAATTGTTGTTGTAGGTGACATAATGCTTATGCTAATCCAAAAGAGAAAAGAGCTCTTGAAAGTCCAAGATAGCAAGGGGAAGACAATTCTCCACTATGCAGTAGAAGAAAAGCGAGAGCCACTTGTGAAGACATTGTTACATGCTAACAACTCCCTCGCTTATCTACATGACAACGATGGGCTAACACCACTACATAGGGCAGCCATGTTGGGTCTGACTTCAATGATCCAACTCATCTTGGAGCTTTCCCCACAATCCATACATACCCGTACGATTCGAGGTCAGACAACACTTCATGTTGCCAAGATGGATGCTCCCTTTTTGGCAGGATGCCTCATGAACACAAGATTGAAGGAGCTCATTAACATGGCTGATCATCAAGGCAACACTCCTTTGCATCTTGCATCCGCGGCCTTAAATCTTGATGTTGTCAATACCCTGTTAGGAGTCCGCGACATCAGCTGGAGGATGAGGAACAACGATGGCTGCACTCCAATGGACCTCTATGAATCACAGGACCAAATTCCCAACAAATTGGTGTGTAGTTAAATGTCATTAGCCTCCGGCGTAGATAACCAATTTATTTGCAAGCTAGTTAGTCATTTTCACTCCTTAACTTATTTTTGAAAATAGAAATTCTCAGCATATCCGAAAGCTATATATGACTAGGTACATCTAGTACTAATTGTCCTGTTTTTGCTTTTCCCTTTTTATCAGAAACATTTAAAATCGGCATGGAGTGCAAAGGAGGTTGTAAATATGAGTATATTCAAGCATAAGGACGTTACAGAAGTGAAAGACCTCTTAGATCACTACTCTTTTGAAGAGTGTTTAACATACAAAGGGCGCCAAGGGAATAACATATTCCATATAACAGCTAGAGATGGATACATGGAGTTCTTTGATAATGCAGGCCTTGATACAAGTCCCCACAACCGTTTGTTATTGCTCTCAGGGCAGAATTCCAAAGGGGAGACCCCGCTCCATTTGGCTGCAGAATGCGGGCACTTACAAGTTGTACGAGCCATTCTACAACTCAGCGTATCAACTGAAAGATTGGGAAGTGAGAAGGGTATTACGCGACTATGCATAGTGGAAAGCGGGCACGAGTACGAGGAGGCGGATATCAAGCCTTGGAAGACCCAGTCAGTAAACGGAGACACACCCCTTCACAAAGCCGTTAGAAACGGGCATGGAAAAGTCGCAAGGTGTCTGTTGAGATGCGACCCTGAGTTGTCGTCTTCCGAAAATGAGGCATCAGAAAGTGTGATGTATCTTGCTGTCCAAAGCGGTTGTTTTGGTGTTATACAAGAGTTATTGGGGCCTGCAAGGTATGCATTCAGTGTTAGCGGTCCAGATGGTAAAAATGCTCTTCATGCTGTTGGGTTATCAGGTAATTGACGTCTCTTGTTGTGATCGACTATATTTTTATTTGTCTTGTATAGTTGTATGAATGTATAATGCACATAAATTCTCATTTGCTTTTCCAAAAACGTATGTGCCATGCATCAAGGCTCAGGATTACTTGCCTTAGTTTCATATAAGGCACGGTCTGATTTGATTGAGAGACTGCCAGACCTTGTAAACAAGGTGGATAACAACGGCAAGACTCCACTGCATTATGCAGTAGAAAAAAACAATGCTCGAATCGTGAGAAAACTGCTAAGGGTAGACAAATCAGCAGCATTCGTTTATGACAACCAAGGATTTACCCCATTACTAATAGCAACAGCTAAGGGTCACCGTAGTTGTGAAAGGGTCATACTTGATCTTTGTCCACATTCGGCGGAGCTTCAAGATTTGAGCTCTGAACCATATGATGATACCCAAGTAAATATATCTTCCAAAACCTTCTAGCTCAAAATCATATTATATTGTACTATGGTTGCATTACTTTAGTTGAAAATGTTTGCTCATCTATCAGTCTGTCTATCTATCTATCTATATATCACTCAGCTAGGCATAACTGCATCCTTTCAAAGATGGATAGAAAACACCTGGTCCGAGGATTCTACTTCTTTGGCCCATTTGAGTCAAGAGAATCTGAAACAAGTCCTCAACAACATGGCGTTGGTTGCAATTCTGTTGGTAACGCTGACTTTTGCAGCGGCATTCACGATACCAGGTGGGTACGATCAAACTACCGGCCAATTGCTGAGGATGAAACAGACTTCCACCAAACTGTTCCTGTCCTTTGATGTCATCGCAATGATGTTCGGCATGGGCGTCTTGATCAATTACACCTTTGGGATCACTCAGAGCCCCAACGGATTGGTGGCATCGGCGGTTTGTAATCTCACGATGTTACAATATTCTTTAACTGCTACCATCGGGGCTTACATTGCCGGAATATATACGCTTGCATCCCATGATGCCCACGGGATATTCACTGCCGCTGTTGTACTTCCATTTGTTGTTGCTGTATATGGAATTGTGGGAACATTTTCACAAACGAAAATACAATCGATGGGGCCAAATCGGCTCTTTGAGAAGGATGGATAGCTCTCTGAGATGATAGCATTTTCATCTGCAGCTGCATGTGCAGGTACTTAATTCAAACTTCAAACTATGATTATGTTCCTTGAATATGATTGATGTCTTCCGGAAATACTGTCTGTTTGTCCCAGGTATATCGTGCATCAAAGATATATTTTTACTTCATTTTAAATTTGAGTATACTTGCAACCTTGCATGGCTACAAAAGTCATTATTTGTCATTTATTGGTTTGCAGATTTAACAGCACCAAGGCACAAAGGCACAAAGGGAAATGTCAAGTCATTATATCATTTGAATAAAACTCATCCACGAATCTCACTTACTTCTAGTTGAACATCAAGCTTTTTACTCTCTTTCCTACCTTCAGTAAAAGGTGATTTGCAACTTTTCAATTGAACTCCTTCAACTTTATTCTCAATAAAAGACCAAGTTCTTGATAGACTTGGATGCTCAAGTGTGCTAAATTACAAGAAGCTATGTAAACGCAATTCCAAGAAGGAAAATGTTTTTGATCCTTGCATGAATCCAACTTACACGTCATCTTCTAATTGCACCATCTCATGTAATTCCCTACAAAATGATCAATGTCAATCATTTTCATATATCTAACATTCTAATTCATCAACTAGAGTTATAATTACACAAGAACAACAAACTAGTGTTCCACACACGATGCTTTTAGATACAAAATTCAAGATAAGAAAATCAAAGAGCAATATAACGCACAATTGCAAAGTAATCCCAAGCTTGCTTATCAATTCGAAACTAAATGCCCTCAATACGAGAATGTTTTTCCTATTGTTGTTACGCCACTACTTATAGGATCATATGAAATTATTACCAAAGAAAACAAGGAGAAAGAATACGAAAGAGAGATGATACCGCTAAATCAAGCTCAATTTTTGCCAAAGCTTGCTCTTGAACAAATTTCTCTGCAAAATGCAAACCATCTTTTGATGACTTGGCTTCCTAAAAGAGAGAAAAGGTTTCATCAACTAGCAGTTTTCGTGACCGATCAAGAGCCGCGAAGCTCAGCTCTTCTTACCAGCACTAGTACTACTATGACTATGTTGGGCTCTTCCAAGGTATCACGAGCTTCCTGATTCGGCCTATTTTGTATAGTTTAACTCTTGTATTTTAGGGCTATATTGAGTGTGTTTAGGTTAGAGTTGTGCATAATTGTAATATCTAGGCCGAAGACACAAGAATGCAAGAATCAAGAGTTTTAAGGCGTTTTGAGTTGTCTGCGCGACACCACTTGCTTGCGAAGGCTATATCTTGAGCTACAGAGGTCGGATTGAGCTGCTTCCAGTGCCATTGGAAAGCTAACTTCAAGGGCTTCATTTCATCTTTTTACACCAAAGTCAGATTCCAAGCCGAAGATGGTCAAAACAGCCTCCGAAGTGACGCTAGAGGTTCTGTCCAGATACCGCGACCGCGGCCTGAGCGACGCGACCGCGGTGACCGCCGAGACCGACTTGTTCTTCTCTGTCGTAAAAGCGCGGGCGCAGCCATGGCGACGCGACCGCGACGATGCCGAATCCGAAGCAGGCCGAAATCTTTCTATCTTGTTTCCTTTTTCTATCTTTTGCCTCTTTTCTTATCTATCTTGTGGAGCTTGTTCCTTGGGCTATATAAGGAGGAGCCAGCCTTAGGTTTTTAGGATCTTCTTTCTCATAATTCAATTCTTCTTTTTTTAGTTTAGTTTTGGAGAGCTAGTCTCCTTAGGTTTGTTCAAGGGAGAAGCTCTGATGTATGAACTCGTGAGGTTTTGGTAATTGATTTCTATCCTGTGGTTAATATTGATTCTCTTGTGCTTCATCTTATGAATGTTGATTGTTTCTCTAGGAGTGGCTAACCTATTGAATTGATTTATGTTCTACTGTTTGATTAGGTTTGGACCGTGGACAAAACTAATCTGTGAAAACAACTTAACCTAGACATGTTGTCTATGCAACTAGGATTAAGAAGAGAATTGATTGTTTTATCTTACAATTGACTCGTAGCTTGATTGTTTGATATTATATCCTGCATATCCTTGTTCTCTATGCTAATTCTGGGTTAAGCGTCCTTGCCTAGGGTTATAGAATTGCTTGGACTGTGGACTTGCGATTGTTAATGATCAGGATAGATATTAACCATAGGTTTAAATGAAATCAATGAATGAATCTATGATCGAGTGATTATTTCATGAGTGGATCTTTTGAATAAACCTGCTTTCCCATATTTGTTTGTTTATTTGTTCGTTCTTTGTTTCTTAGATTAGTTTAGTATAGATTCTTCTCCTAAATCCCTCCTTATCTTTGGTTGATAATTATATTAATACTAGAAGCCTTAAGTTCTCTTGGGTTCGACCCCTTACTTGCATGCTATACTATCTTTGTTAGTTTGTAGTTTGGGTTATTTATCTTTGATCTTGGCACGACGACTTTAGCCGAGTCACTCCCGATCTGCGTTCACTTTTGCTTTTCTCGATAAGTAAGAAGTGAGTCGAAGGGTATTGCAAAAACTTTGTCGAAACTATATCAGACAATTAACTTCCCGCTTCTGTAAGTCTTAAGCTGCAAAGACTTCCAAGTACGAGGGAAACTGCCTAAGGAGGTAGGAAACTTGGTTCACCTTAGATTTTTGTTCTTGCTCAACACTCTAGTCAATGAACTCTAGATCTGTAAAGGGTCACTAATGAGTCCGTGAAAGAAGGTACTCTAATAAGTGGGCAAATCAATTCCTAATACTAATTTTAGAAGGTCCTAGATTAGCCCAAAAATATCACTACTGTAGCACTTTGAGGAATGTATAAGGTCTGTGCCTTACAAAGTGTGGCGAACCGACCAATTAGGCATATATAGGTTGCACAATTTAGGCATTCAAGAAGTGGTCAACTTAAGACTCTCCTTGGTAGTAACGTTTTTACTAGCGGGATGAGGAAGAGGGAGTTTAAAAACATGTCCTCCGCTACTATTTTTTCCCTCCTATCCTTAGAAGAAGAGTACGTTAAGATTTCTACTCTATGAGTGTGTTGAGCAAAAATGTAAACAAAAAATGCAAAATGTTATGAAAAGATTAAGACGAGGGCACTCTAATCTTCTTAAAAGGAACACTTAAATAAACTTTGAAACATTCTTGATCATTAGAAGAGAGAGAGGGAGAGTAAGAACTTTAGAAGTGTATTTCTTACTCTACTTTGGTGCAAGTTTTACAATGGTAGATGACCTCCTTTTATAGGAGAAATGTGAGGTAGAACCCAGGTAAATTTCCATAATTTAAGCATGAAAATAAGGAGGTGAAGAAGGCGAATAATTCACCATGTACAATTTACCTCCAATAATACATTATACAAATAGTATATGTTCAATCATCTACTCATACAAGTAATAGAGATGTAAGAAGGTTAACTTGTAGATGTGTATAAGAGGGTAATTAGTAGATGATGTAGATTATGACTTTCATCATGCATACATAACCCTCCCCCTTGAATATTCACCTTCTTCCATATTGTAGGAGATGGGTGTATGTTGCCTCTTTAAAAACCTTGTCAGGAAAAACCCAGTGGGATAAAAACCTGAACGAAGGGAAAAAGAGTGCAACTTGAATCTCATTGTACGCTTTAGAGCTGCCTCATCAAAAACCTTGTCAAGCAAAACCAAGTGGGAAAAAACTTGATCGAAGGGAAAAAGAGTGCAACGCGTATGATGCTCCCCTTGACTTCAAAATATGTCTCGAAGTCTGCACATTCCAATTCTGGATACTAACTCTCCAAATTTCTTAGGGATCAAAGACTTTGTGAAAAGGTTATCCAAATTGTCATTCGATCGAATTTGTTGGATGTCCACTTCACCGGCTTCTTCCAAATCTCGAGTAGAAAAGAACTTTGGAGATATGTGCTTTGTGCGGTCTCCTTTGATGTAGCCTTTCTTCATTTGAGCAACACATGCAGAATTATCCTCAAATAATGTTGTTGGATCGTCAGTGATCGGCCGCATACCATTTTCTTTTTGGATGAATTGGATGATTGCCCATAGAGATACACATTCTCTTCCGGCCTCATACAAAGCAATCAACTCGGCTTGGTTCGATGATGTGGCAGTCACGGTTTGCTTCGTTGATCTCTATGAGATAGCACTGCCTCTTTACGTGAACATATAGCCATTTTGTGATTTGGCTTTGTGTGGATCAGACAAGTATCCTGCATCTGCATATCAAACCAAGGTTGCATTTCTTTGGCTACGATAGTACAACCCGAGACCATGTGTACCTCGGAGATAGCGAAATATGTGTTTGATTCCATTCCAATGCCTCCTTGTAGGAGCAACACTATACCTCGACAACAAATTCATAACAAAAGCAATATTTGGTCTTGTATTGTTAGTTAAATACATTAAAGCACCAATTGCACTTAAGTATGGTACTTTTGGACCAAGAACCTCTTCGTCCTCTTCTCGGGGATGGAATTGATCCCTCTCAATATTCAGGGATCGAACTTCCATTAGAGAGGTCAAGGGGTGTGCTTTGTCCATGTATAACCTCTTAAGAATTTTCTCAGTATAATCAGATTGATGGACAAAGATCCCATCCTTTAAGTGCTCAATTTGTAAGCCAAGATAAAACTTTGTTTGCCCGAGGTCTTTCATTTCAAATTCTTTTATCAAATATTTCGCAGTATCTTCAAGTTCATTTGAAGTTCCAACGATGTTTAGATCATAAACATAGACTGCGATAATAGCGAATCCCTTTCCGGATCGTTTGATGAAGACGCATGGACAAATAGTATCGTTCTTATACCCTTCTCTCATAAGGTAATCATTGAGCCGATTGTACAACATTCGCCCAAATTGTTTTAACCCATATAATGACCTTCTCAATTTTATGGAGAACATTTCCTTAGGTCAACGAATATTGGTCTCAGGAAATTTTAGTCCTTCTGGGACTCTCATGTAGATGTCGGTATCAAGTGTGCCGTGCAAATATGCAGTAACGACATCCATCAAGCGCATTTGCAATTTCTCAAAGACAATCATGCCAATTAGGAATCTCAATGTAGTTGCATCAACTACTGGAGAGTATGTCTCCTCGTAATCGATTCCGGGTATTTGAGAAAAACCTTGCACAACATGCCTTGCTTTATATCTTACAATTTCGTTTTTTCTCATTTCGCTTGCGCACAAATACCCATTTATAACCGACTAGTTTTACACCATTTGGTGTACGAGCTATGGGTCCAAAGACCTCTCGCTTTTCAAGCAATTTTAGCTCTGCCTGAATAGCCTCTCTCCAATTTGGCCAATCTTTTCTTCGTCGACACTCATCGATTGATTTTGGCTCGAAATCATCATTTTCATTTACAATGTCACTAGCCATTGAGTAGGCAAATGTATCATCGACAATGACTTCCTTTCGATTCCATTGTGTACATGTGGACACATAGTTTATGGAAATATCATAATTGTCGACATTCTCATTCTTGTCAAGGATATCCTTTTCCTTTGAGATGTCCTCATTCTCAGTATCATTGCCTTTATCATTATTATCATGATTAATCATGGCTTCTTTTGCCATGCCCTTTTGTCCCCTTGTTTTTCTCGGTTTCAAATTGTTTTAACCGAATGGTCTACCACGCTTACGGCGTATTGTAGACTCTCTTGCAATGGATGCATCAGACAATCCAGTGGGTATTTCAACCCTTGCAGGGGCATTTGCGGCATGTATATATGACTTAGTTACTCTCTTTGTGTCAGTAAAAGCACCGGGTTTCAGATTTGCAATATTTTGCAAATGACTGATCCATTGTACTTCTTGTTCACACAATTTCGTTCTTGGATCAAGATTAGACAATGCAGTTGCATTCCACGTGATTTCTTTCACATGTGGATTTGCATTTTTTATTTCTCCTCCTAAGGTTGGGAATGTATTTTCATCAAAATGGCAATCAGCAAATCTTGCTGTAAACAGATCGCCAGTTGTTGGTTAAAGATATTTAATGATTGAGGGAGACTCAAAAGCCACATAAATTCCCAATCTTCTGTGGGGACCCATCGTTGTGCGTTGGGGTGGAGCAATAGGAACATAAACCGCGCATCCAAATATCTTGAGATGCAAAATGCTTGGCTCCTTACCGGATACTAGTTGTATCGGGGATTGTTCATGATTAGCACTTGGCCTTAATTAGGGGTGGGCAAAATCCGGTCTGGACCGGATTTTTGGACCGGACCGAATTTTTGGACCGGACCGGACCGGACCGGGACCGGACCGGGAATTTAAAAAAAAAAATTTAATATGAATTGTGTTAATTTTAATACTATATAGTTTATTTTTAATATTTAAGCTTTATATTTATATTATATACTTAATAATATTTTGTTTTTCATTAATTATATGTGATTTCTTTAATTATATTATAATTTTTTATATAAAAAAATTTAATTTTTTTAAAATGGGAGTTCCCGGTCCAGGACCGGTCCGGTCCGGTCCGGGACCGGTGCCCAGCCCTAGCCTTAATCGAATCAAGGTTGTTGTATGCAATATTGCATGTCCCCACGCAGATGGTGGCAATTTTGATTTCATCAATAATGGTCTAGCAGTTAGCTGCAGTCGCTTTATTAAAGATTCAACGAGACCATTTTGTGTGTGAGCATGAGCCATTGGATGCTCAACATCAATTCCAATTGACATACAATAGTCATTGAACGTTTGAGATGTAAATTCTCCTACATTATCAAGTCAGATTTTCTTTATTATATAATCCGGAAATTGGGCTCTCAATTGGATTATTTGAGCAAGGAGTTTAGCGAATGCAACATTTCTTGTTGACAATAGGCTTACATGTGATTAACGTGTGGATGCATCAATTAGCACCATAAAATATTGAAATGGTCCACACGGTGGGGTAATTGTCCCACATATATCTCATTGGATTCTTTCTAAGAATGTAGGAGTCTCACTTGCATTTTTGTTTGTAAAAGGCCTGATAATTAGCTTTCCAAGTAAGCAAGCGATGCAAATAAAATCACTAGTTAAAAGAACCTTAATGTTATATAGTGAGTGCCCAAGTGAGCTATTTATGATTTTGTGCATCATCACAAATCCTGGATGACCCAAACGGTCATGCCACAATGTGAATACAGCTTGGTCATTCGACCTTTTACTAGTTGTTGCATTGACCTCAAACGGATAAATATATGTATGGTATAATCCGGAGGTTTGCGCTGGCATCCTTTCAAGGATTTGTTTATGGACAAATTCATGTTTTATGATGCACAAATATTCTCTCCCATTTTCATTCATGGTTTCCATATGAAACCCATTTTGACGCACATCTTTAAAGCTCAGCAAATTCCTTCGAGATTTGTTCGAGTATAGTGCTTCATTTATTACTAAATTCATTCCATTAGGGAGTAGAACGAGGGCTCTTCCAGAGCCTTCAATGAGTTTCGACACACCGGATATTGTACTAACATTGCCTTCAAAGGCTTTTAACTTTGTGAAGTATTCTTTACTTCTCAATATGGTGTGTGTCGTCACACTGTCTAGAAGACATTACTCTTTCCCATTGTGCTTGACCTTTAGTGAACTCATTTTCTATGCATACAAAGAAGCATGATTAAGGCATTAATAATAAAAGCTTCATATATTTTACAAGGATAATTATATTATACAAAGCCTATTATACATAGTCTATTATACAAAGCCTATCATACAAAGTCATGCAAGATTTAAAGTGAAGAATAAGCATAGAAGACACTACAGTTATTATACAATAACATGGAAGATAGTAGATTTATTTAGATGTTAGTCATCTAAGCACCAAAGTCAAAGTCATTGCCATTGTCATGGTTAAGGAAGTCGTTAACATCCAGGCTAGTCACTGGTGACCTACTTCCACCATTATTTTCAATGTAATTGGTCTCGGTATCCTTTTCTTTATCTTTCTCGACTTTGTATAGCTTCACTAGATGTGGAGCTGTACGTCATACCTTTGACCAGTGACCAGTCATACCACATCTATAGCATGTGGATCTAGCTTTTGGAGAGAATCCTGATGGACCCGTCTGGACTTTTTGCTTTGCATCCCCCTTGTAGCCTTGGTTCTCATGGTAATTATCGTGGCCTTTGTTGTATTTTCGACCACGCTTATTTCCACCACTACCACCACGGTTACCTCGGCTCCAATAGCTACCATGACCTTGACCACGCCTGTTATTACGGCGTAATCGTTGCCCCCTTTCATTAGCGTTCCTATCATGGAATGTCGTTTAAATAACATTTGCTTCTGGGGCGGGTGTTGAGCCCATAGGCCTAAGGTTGTGGTTTCTCATTAGGAGCTCATTATTCTGTTCAACAACCAACAACACTTTCAACAACTCAAAGTATTTTGTAAATTTTCTCTCTCGGTATTATTGTTGCAATAAAATATTGGAAAGATGCATGGTGGAGTAAGTTTTCTCCAACATTTCGCATTGTGTGATCTCTCCACCACATAGCTTCAACTGAGATGTGATCTTGTGGATTGCACTATTATACTCAGTGATGGACTTATAGTCCTGGAACCTTGAGTGTTCCATTCGTATTGTGCTTGTGGTAGCAAGACCTCCTTTTGATGGCCGTATCACTTGTTGAAATTATCCCACAAATCCTTTGGATCCCCCACAATCAAGTACTCGGTTTTGAGACTTTAATGAATGTGGTGGCGGAGGAACACAATGGCTTTCGCCTTTTCTTGTGGGGTAGTTGTATTCTTATCATCTATTGTTTTCTCAAGGCCATTTGCCTTGAGGTGAGCCATGGCATCCACTTTCCATTTAAGGTACTTTTGGCCCGACAAGTCAAGGATGTCAAACTCCCTTTTGGCGATGTTTTCCATTGGCTACTATACATAAGAGATGTACATTAAACAATATTATAATTTACGAATCGTGCATGGGAAGATTGAGGCAATCAATTTAGCATGCATGTAGATGATATGCATATAAGATAGATAGCGTATGCAAGGCAAAAGTACATCAATATGTAGACATAGGCAATATCGTACGACAAAAGTAAAAATGTAGACATAGGCAATATCGTAAGACAAAAGTAAAAAATCGTACAAAGTATAATATAACAAATTTAAAGTCTTTAGAGTCTCAAAAGTCCTTAGGTCCTTAAAGTCCAAAATGTCCGAAAAACGGTCCTTAAAGTCTTTAGAGTCCGGAAACAAGTCGGTTCACCTTTTACTCATCTTTTTATCCGTTCACTTTTTCACTTTCTTATCTCCTTCTTCCTCCTCCATTTTCGATCTCCACCACCAAAAACTTCTCTCGACTTTTCCATGGCCGACGACGAGATTATGCGTCGTCTTAGGGACGGAACTCAAATGTTTATAATCCAGCTTTTCATTTGCCTTATTCTAATTGTAGTTACCAACATCATTCTCATAATCGTTTTGCTTAAGAGTTATTTTCATGCTGGTCGTTGAAAATTAAGATTTTCAAGGAGGAATCGAGTTAATCAACGAGTGAGGTAAGCAAATCTAATTCCTTGTTTTTATCTTATGTAGAACCAAAACATGTTATTATTTTTGGTAAAGAAACGTTTGAAATCTAGGAAGGAAAAACGAGTTTCTGATATAGAAGATCCCAAGTCAGGCGACTATAGAGCATACTCCTCAAAACAATTTTTGTAAATAAACTTCTTGTATTTGTAAGATTAAGAAGAGGTAGAGTTTGTACCTTGGTACTTAGGAAGCTCAGTTGGTAATTAGAGACTCGTGCTGATAATGTGTAATGAAAAGATTAAGACGAGGGCACTCTAGTCATCTTAAAAGGAACACCTAAATAAACTTTGAAACACTCTTGATCATTAGAAGAGAGAGAGGGAGAGTAAGAACTTTAGAAGTGTATTTCTTACTCTACTTTGGCGCAAGTCTTACAATGGTAGATGATCTCCTTTTATAGGAGAAATGTGAGGTAAAACCTAGGTAAATTTTCATGATTTAAGCATGGAAATAAGGAGGTGAAGAAGGTGAATAATTCACCTTATACAATTTACCTCCAATCATACATTATACAAATAGTATATGTTCAATCATCTACTCATACAAGTAATGGAGATGTAAGAAGGTTAACTTGTAGATGTGTATAAGAGGGTAATTTGTAGATGATGTAGATTATGGCTTTCATCATGCATTCATAACACAAAACATATAATAATTATTTTTATTTTAGTTTCGACCCTCTCTTTTGACTCTTTTGATTAAAAGCAATATCAATACAAAATATTTGATGGTTTTAATGATTTGGGTTGCACCCAATTTTGTGGGTTGCCTACGTATCTCTTTTATAGAGAATCAAGCCTTATATAGTTCAGAATGATTTATTTACTTTTTTGTTTGTTTTGTTGTTTATGTTTGATTTTCATGCATCAGTGGAATAAACCCGAACCCACCTTCTAGGAAGGGTTGCTCGGACTCAAACTAACTATCATCTGCACAACATGAATTAGATTAAACCCACCTCTTAGGAAGGGTTGTTTCATCTCTCCATCATCAAACATAAGGCTTGAGGTTTATATATACATTTTAATTGATTTTAACTTAGTTTGTGACTGAATACAACATATATATTTTATGTCGTATTTCCTACGTATCTATTTGTGTGATATGGAATTAAGTCAAATGTAGTTATAAAATGACATATTAAAATTTAATTTAAGGTTGTGATTGAATTTAACGCATACAAATTTCACGTTAAATTTCCTACGTATCCGTATGTAACCATTGTAACGGGATCAAATCATACTTAGTTCTTAAAATAATCAACCGCTCTTTTCTTTAAAAAAGATTGACAAAATTAAATTTTAATCTCCCGCGATAAATTAACACATAGGTATCTTAAATTATAGTCTCAATTTATAAGAGGCCAAAAGCAAAGAATTCATCACGTACGTACATAAAGGGGCGCGCATTACGTACACATTCTTTATGCATTTATGCCCATGTACGTAACTCCACCCTTGCCCTTTTTGTTGTTAACTTCAAAATTAACCATAATTCCTCCTTTTTATTTTTATTATTTTTATCATCGAGCATACGTACTAGCCTTAGGCTAAGATTTGAACTAATTAATCACCAAGTCTATCTTCTGTATATTTTTTAAAACAAATTAATTTTTTTATGTCAGCCACTCATCCTTAAAAGTCAGAAGAATACATCGGTGGAATTAAGTCTTCCCACGAGTTCAACAAGATCACCAATCTGTTTGAGTACTTGCTCAAGGAAGTTGGAAAAACACCAGGTTTGATTTTCTCAACTTAAATAATCGCTTTCATTGCAGATTAGCATATAGCAAACCCGATTTTATTTGAATCTAAAATCATAAGAGAAATATTTAGGTGTCCTTAACCCTAATTAACTCTCGTAGATTCCGTCCATATGAGGTCATGTATATATAATTGGCCAAAATGCCAATATGGTATTAAAAAGGGGTCATATTGGACATACTAGCTTAACCTGTCGTGCCATGCACGACTATTACACTTAAAATATTAAAATAAAATTATATATTTTATAATCAAATATTTATATGGAAAGTATTATATAAGTTTTATTATATGGACATGATTTTTATCTTTTAAAAAGAGTGATATTGTTTTTGAAGTTCATATAACTCAAAATATAAATATAAAACATATTTTTTTCACTCATTTATATATTTTTATAAAACCTGATTATAAGAATATAAATTGATATTTTACTTACAATTTTTATCATAGATTAATACCAACTATCATAAATGTAAATATAAGTAAAAAAATTCATCCACTGTTAAATTGATAAAGTTTATAAAAACTTAATAGAAAATGTCAAAAACCAAAAATTTACTTCTATTAAAGAAATAAGTTGAATCCAATATTCATAGATTTTTCTTAATTTGTTTGTGAAATATTTTTCCCTTTAATGCTTTAAGAATTAATAATTGACAAAATCTTTTTCATATAAGTAGATAAGAAGAAAGACAATAGGAAAACCCTATATAATGTGAATAATTAAAATTAGCTTTTTTTTATATATGAGGTAGGGTCAAAATTAATGCGGTGGTTCAAAAATGACCACTTGTGATATATTATTATTTGTCTAAAAAAGCAAATTTGTTATCAAGATAGAAAAAAATCAAATATAGTGGATCATGTAAATATAGAAAATAATTAACTTAAGATTAAAAATGCTAAGTTTATTCAATTAAATCAAATAATAAAGTAACAAAATTAGTATTTATATTAAAAAAATAATTTAAAACTTTGTCTTAAAAGTTCTAAATTAATTAAGTAAATCAAATATAATTAATTCATAGTAATTATATTTCGAAATTCAAGATATATATTAGAATCATGTTTTTCAATTAAGTGATATATTAAAAAAGATAGAATATCTTACCAAAATTCAAAATTTTGAATATATCTTTTACATAAATAGATAAAATAATTTTATCAAATTAATTGAGATGCCACAAATAAAAACTATTTTTTTTTCAAAAATACGGTGGGTCCAAAATCAACTTTAGAAAAGATAAGTGATATATTAAAAAGATAGAATATCTTACTAAAATTTGAAAATTTGATCATATCTTTTACATAAATTGATAATAAGAAATATAATTAGATTAACTAAAATAACATAAATAAAAGCTATTTTTATCAAATATGCAGTGGGGCCATAATCAACGTGATGGCTCGAAAACAATCGAATTTATAATATATATTGAATATGGATAGATAATATTAATATGCAATTTTTGGTGGAACATTTACGTAGCATATATTATAGGTTTTACAAAGATAAATATTAGGAAAAATCAAAGGGGTTGAAACACAACGTACAAACAACGTTGATAATTTTTGGTAGCTATTTTACAAATTTTAAGCTATTAAGCTATTTAATCAAAGGGGTTAAGCTATTAAGCTATTTTACGTAGCTATTTTTGGTGGATAGATTAGATACTACGGATAGATAATTTTGGTTATTTTGGTTAAATATATGTATGGATAGATATTGTTGATAAGGTAGTTAATTAAAAGATTGAAAATTTACGTAGCAAAATTATGGTAGTTAATTAAAAGGATTTAAAAATTATATTGGTTAAATATATTGTGGGTCCAGAATCAACGTGGTGGCTCGAAAACGGTCGGCTTTTATAATATATATATATTGAATATTGATTGGTATTAAGAAAAACTCTAGGGACAAAGAAGTATTTAAAAAAACAAAGCTGGTCATATAGGTAATTTGGTGACTGGAAACCGTTTGCCCACTTGAACTCCTAAGTGGCCATCCAAATTATTTATTTAATATATTAATTCTTCTTTTCTTTTCTTTTTTTTTTTATGGAAATTCTTCTTTACCTTTTAGAAATAAAAATCTAATTTGCTAAACTTGGACACTTTATGTATAATACATATCGATCAAATATAATTTCACATGTCTCCGGTACGGTAGGCATTCCATTCAACATAAAAACATTCAATCATCACTATTTTATATGAAAACTAAATACTATAACTACGGTTATTTATCAAAATAAATTGGTAGTTAAGGGAATTTTAAAAAAAAAGACAAAATACTCTTGTTATTTCAGTACATAGACCCAAATCCCGTTGGCTTGACCGATTTAGTATGTTAAATAATATATATATTTTATTTTAAAAAGTATATTTAGAGGTTTCAAACGGGTCGGGTCGGGTGGATTTGGATTTGGTCTTTCCGGGTTCGGGTCAATCGGTATACAGGTCAAGTGAAGTCGGGTTTTGACAGGTTATTGTGCGGGTTTGGGTCGACCTAACAGGTCAAGAGTTTGAAAATTTAATGATTATAAAAATAGTATTATGATTAAATAATTATATTTAATAATAAAATATTATTTTTAATAGATTTGTTTGTAATAATATTATATTTATAATAGTTTTTATAAACTAAATTGTTATAATATTTAAAAGATAATATATTTATTCTACATATATATAAAACATCGGTCCGGGTTCGGGTTAATCGGGTTCGGTTTTTTCCTTTACTCGCTACTATTCGGGTCGGATTTCACCCCAAAAAATTTTGGTCGGTTCGGGTCGATTTTTTGGGTCGGGCCAGGTTTTGACATGTTTTATTATATTATATTCTATTATTAAACTATATAAAAATACCTACTTGACAAGCTTTGTTTTTTTGTTACTAATTATGTGAATAAAGTTTGAATATGTAGAAGTACTTTTAAATTTTAATGCAAAAAGAGTATCCAACTTAGTTTATAATGGTGCGGTTGTAATTAATGGTGCTTCTAGGGGTTGTGGTTTATCCATTTGAAATAAAAGAAAAACATGCAACCTGATACCGGTTTCAAAGCTAAACACAAGTTTTGCAATACAAAAAACAATACCTACATGACCAGCTTTGGTTTTTTAAATACTCATTTGTCCCTAAATTTTTTCTTAATACCCATATGTCAAATATGACCCCTTTTTAATACCATATTGGCATTTTGGCCATATATAATTTGTTCTAATCTCCCTACAACGTACTCCATTAAAGTGAATTTGGAGACTAGTCCATCAATCCTATCAAATGTCTGCATACCTATATTGATAGGTGAGGGAAAGGGGTACACAATTGAAAGTACTCCCTCCGTCCCTAATAGATCGTCAAAAAGGACGATTTTTGCGGTTATTAAGAAAATGTGTAAAGTATGGGAAAAAGTTGGTAGGAAAAAGTGAAAAAGTGATAAAGTTGATGAGAATATTGGATATGGGGGTACAATATGAGATCAGATAGGGTTAGTTGTGTATTTTTGTAGAGAAAAAGTGAGAAAGTTAAATAATGAAGTAATATAAGAAATTAAATGAGGGTAATATCGGAAGAAAAGTATGATATAAATGGAAAGATGCTAAAGATGGACAAACAAAAGGAGACGCCCAAAAAGGATTACTGGACAAACATTTAGGGGCGGAGGGAGTATATATTAATTTATGCCCTCCAACTTTTCTTCTATAATATATATTTTATTTTGTGAGTCCAATCATGATTGAATACTTTTGATTGTAAATCATTATCAAGCCCACTTATATATTCATTGTCTGCGTACTTTCGAATGCAAATTATACATATAACTGGTTCCATCATCAACATGCACCGATTATGTACAAGATTTCTTTTTGACCCATATATAATGGCATAATACATGTACGGTCCCCCGAACTTGTAATTTTTTTTCAACTAGACACTTCAACTAAAAAATGTTCTATTAGACCCCCCACAACTTACTAATTTTGTTCTATTAGACCCCCCAATTTACTAATTTTGTCTCCATCCATTAAATCCTAACCATAACTTTGGTGTTACCACAACATCCACTTGCTAATATAAATCCATTTAACCTAACATTTGTACATAACATGTACCCTAATATATCTGATAAAAAAAAGATGTACCATAATATATATAAGATAAAAAAAAAAGTTATGTCACTTTTTCATTTAAATGACACGTTACTAAAACCTAATACATATACACATTATTTCTAATCATATTAACCTCATTTTTTACGCCTACAATTTGTAATCATCTTAATAAAACATGCAAATATTAACCATTCCCGCACAGATTAAATTTTCCCTCAATTTACTTTTGATAAGCCTCCTCGTTACCTTCACACTTTATTCCTAGCTACTCATCATGATTACGGTAAAACAGTAAAAATTAAAGTAGAAGAATAAATTTAATGGTTGGATTGCTAATCACTTTAATGTATTGTCTTGTCTCTAAAACCCTAAACGTACCCTAAATAAAATTAACTTGGCACTCAAAGTTGATCTTCCAAACTTTAAACTACCATTATTTTAAATGGAAAATGTACATATGTTATATATAGATCCTAGGCACCATATGAAAAATTAAATCCCTAAACATTTCAACCAAAAAAATAAAAAACTTAGGTTTTCTCTACAAAAAAAAATGAAAACCTTATGAACACATATATGATGATGAAAGTGTTTAGAAATTTATTACATTTGTGCATTTTTCATAACATGCAATTGGTAACCAAACTTAGGTCTTCTATAGAAATTTATTGTTTATAAAAAACTTATGAACACATATATCTATTTGCATTTGATAGCCAAACTTAGGTCTTAGTACAACATGTATTTCATAACATAACTCCATTTAACCTAACATAAATCGATTTAACATTTCAAATTTCGTACAACACTACAATGTGTTATGCTAATGTGCCTATGCAAGTGTTTTGACATTTTTAAGGAGAGTAATAGGTATGTTGCTTACATTAAATGTTGTATCATGTCCAAACTCTAAACAACCCTAAACACCACTAAACCTCATCTATAAATAATCACCACTAGCTTCACTTCTCCTTCACTTCTCTACAAAAACCTTATTCTTCTCTACAAAACACTTGTGAAACCAAATGGAACGCAACCCAAAAACACCCGTTAGCAAGTTCGACGTCCGATGCGTGGCCACCACTCCGGTGTCGGAGACGGACCTTCTCTCGATGTATGAGAAGGCCCAGTCGACGGCCATCGATGTGTCCACCCAGGCCATACTATTTTTCAACCGGGTCCTCGAGAAAGGCATGGGTGTTGTGATTATGGGAGTGCTAGCTGAAGATCCGCCCTTGGTGGATCTAATCATGATATTCGATGTTGAGCAGAGCATATGCTCGGCCAACACCACGCCGAAACGGCCCATTCCCTTCTCCACGGAGGGCGCCACGACCACGATGAACACTCCTTCGAGTGCTAATAAATCGGCGAAGAGGACCTCCACCTGTAAGAAAAATAAGAAGGCCAAAGATGTGGTGGACGAAAATGAAATCATTGACCTAGAGGATTAGGGTGATGCACTACATTCGCAAGGGAAAGCTTAATTTTACTTATTATGCATCTTTTGTGTTTGTGGTTTTTTAGTTTCAGTGCATGCACTATCTTGTTCTTCTTGTTTTTGTTTTTGTTTGTTCGGCCGGGTATTTTACAGATTATAAATCTGTAATGTTTTGTACTTCTTAACCTACTATCAATGTGATAATTCTATCTTTCCCTAACCATCTCTCTAATATTTATTCATGCATTTTTTTTGGGTTGAAATATTTATTTACGCATAAAATCTATAATACTATAATGAAGAAGCACTGTGGCAATAACTGCTCTTCATTTTATACAAACTCTAATGTTTCATGCCTTATAGTTAGTGGGCCCTTTGCAGAAAAATTGAATTGTCATTTGCTTTTAATTGCATGCACCTTAATGGCCTGACCGTTACATTCTCCCCTACATTCAGTCCCTTTTTTTTTCAATGCAGTCAAACCTATCCTAATTATATCAGTCGAAACTGTTACGCTCTGTTATGATTCCAAATCGATACAATTTCGAATAAAAAATGCTTTCTCAAATTAATGAGCATGCCTTCTCAAATGGCTCAAAATCTGAGCGTTGAGACCAATCGGAGGCCTGGAATTCTACCAGCCTCGCCCCATGCAAACCTCACAATCCCTAAAAACACCTCGCCCTCCCAATTAGCTTCTCGGAGCTTCGCCAGGGCGCTAGTGCACTCGAGATCCTTAACCCTATAATTGCAATTCGAAGAGAGACGAAGCGCTAATCGAAACAAATCTGTTGAGGTTTGCCCCTAATAGGGTTTTTTTTGTCCTCTTTCAAACCTTCCCATATTCCGCCATGGATAACGACGAGGAGACATCGAACCAGATGATGGAGGAAATCTACGCCAACGGAGGCGAGAACCGCCAGCGTCCGGTCATGAACGGCGAGCAGTTGGACATCGATGCTTATGCCGCTCTCTATTCCGGACGAACTAAGACCGCTCGACTGTAACACCCCGTCTTTCTGACAAGGCGTTACTCGGTAGTAGACCTCACGAGGCACTACCAAGCTGGTTCGACAACGGACATTCGGATCTTGCAACGCGGGCACGGCGAGAAAACATAGAAAACATCCAACTTGTATTTGAATAAAATAACATTTATAATTTAAAACAAGTTAACATGCACTAATTCCCAAGATCAAATTCGAATCCAAATACTAAAATCCCAAACTCATCCTAAAAGACAAACATATGCAAGAACACTTAATATATTCCAAGTCAAATAATGATAAAACTAGCAATATAGTGATAACCCAACCCCAACACTATGACACGCGCTACTGCTCCGCACCACCATTGCGCCGAGGCTCGGTCACGGGATCCTGATTACCTGGAATGAAAAAAATAGGTCCCCGAGGGGTCAGATCCTATCCTATCAAGTCAGAATTAACATGTAAGTTACGAGACGTTTCAAAACAATTTTACTAAGGTCAGCAAACGAGTCCACAATCACACACATATCTCTAGTCCAGTCCTAGATCCAGTTAGTCACTCAAAATATCATCACATATGACTCGCAATCAGAAACTCTACCTACGGTGTGCAGCACTGCCCCTATAACACTGCATACCATCACACTACCTAGACTATGCGGCACCGCCCCTATAACACCACATGCCATGACAACGGCGTATCGATCCCACGCCGGACTCGGAGATGGGCCATCTCGTAAACCATCCATCCACATTTCAACCGTCCATCCCATCACAACCATCCATAATCAGCCTCCACTGGAGCGCTGCCCAGCATAAAGAAAACAACGACGAAAATATGCGTATCTGGGTAACAACTTTCAAAAACAGGTTTCCAAAATCATTTTAAAATCGATCGAAAACATTTTAAAATCGATCGGTACTAGTTCCCAAAACCAATCCCATAACTACCACGCAGCCCTAACGAGTTAGAACAGGACTGAGCAAGTCGAAATTCGACTTACCTGAGAGACGAGAAAATTTTGCTACGGACGAGGAAGATAACGGTTTCGAAGAAAATCGGCCACACCTAAAAACGATAATTAAATCGTCCTTAGCTTAAGAAGATTATTATTATTTAACAGAATTAAAAGAAATCCGGATAACCAAACCGAGCCAACTAGTCCAATCTACTAAATGCTAATCAATACTAGCTAAAACACTAATTAATCACTAACTAGCCTAAAATTTGACTAGAAATCCCGTGATCATGTACAACTACCCCAAACCCACAAATTGCTTTTAGAAGACCCACTCACAGCCTCACACGTCACCCACCCATGCCAAGTCCCCCAACTCATCTCCTACCTCACGCCTAAAAAGCCCATTCAAGGTCTGGAATTTTTCTTTGTGAACCCCCCCGACTACCAACTTGTCCTTCCTCACCCTCTCGAAGGTCCCCACTCATCCCTGCTCTGGATTTCCTTCCCGCCTCCCTCTTTTTTTTGGGAGTCGCAGGGGACTCCCGCCGGCGTTCTGAGTCTTCCCGAACCTACGACCCACTCGGCTCGCCAAAACCCGACGGCGACCCAAACCCCCGACTACCTCTCCCAGACCGACGGAACAGAGAAAAACGAAAGGAACGCCAGAACCTACTCACCGGCGGAAAACGAAGATGGACGCCGGTCTACCACGGGTGAACACTGCAACAGGGAAACGACCGGAAGAATCTGGTCGGCGACGCCCGAGAACGAAGTCGACAGGGTCAGACTAAAGGCACGGGAAAGAGACGGAAGGAAAAAGGAAAAGAAAAAGGGCTGCTGGCTCACCGGAAACAACACGACGACACCAGCACAATGAGGACGACAACTTCCTTGATGGCGCACAACGAGAAGGGAATGAGCACGGATTCCAAGAAAAGGTCACGGGAAGATGGTCTTTATAGAATTGACTAGGGTTGTTATAAACTAACAACTTTGTCTTGTTATAAATTAATTAATACTTTTTATTATTACTTTCGGACGAGTACTATACTAATTAGTACTAATTTAAGGGTAATTTAACGGGCTTGCTTACATGTCAAGAAACGGAACGGAGGAACGAAACAGAATTGGCTTTGATAACCGCGTATTACATCGACTTCTCTTCATCGCCGATCATTGCGATAACCCCCAGATGAAGTTGGACGCCCTAAGAATGGCGTTTGACGAGATCAAGAAGGGGGAGGACACTCAGTTATAATCTGTTGGTTGTAATTTTAACTCAAAACTCGTTGAATTCCCGGGTGTTGATTTTTTAGATTTTGTATTATTGAAATTCAGTGTTGGAATTCTGATGTGAGTCTTTGGCAGCTTTAGGTTAAATTTGGGGAAGAGAAACCCTAAAAGGATCGAGCCAGGCGAAAGGATCTACAAGGAGACAATCCGAGGGTCTGGAATTTTAATGGAATCGCCGGTGAGTTCCTCTTATTAGTTTCTTGAATTCGAAACCCTAAAAGGAGCAGCAGAAAGGATCTACAAGGCGAAGTGTGGAGGGCATGGATATTCATGCATCATAGTGGATCCCTGCTAAAATTTTAAAGTTGGTATGTGTTTTTAATACATCCGAATTTGTCTTATGAAACCGCTCTCCTAGGAGAAAACATTGTGATTGTGGTCTGATCATGTGCGTGAATGATAGTCTAACCACTTGGCTTATTGAACAGGTTCCCCGGTTAAGTTGCTAATGGAACCTTCATCTCCATCTGTGGAGCATAGTTGGGGGGTTGGCTGGTCCTTGGATTCAAATGCAAATCGTCTAAAGGGTGCAGTTAATGGAATTCATAGTCAGGTTAGTTAGCTTGGAGCTTTGACTCTATTATTCTTTCCCTTGGATAGTAAGTAACTTGTTTGGTTTTGGTTGTCTTGCGTTTTTGTTTTGTCAGGGAAAAGTTGATTTTATGTCCTCCAACAAGAGTGAAATGCAGCAAAGCTGTCAACCAGCTCTAATGGCCAAGCCAATAACCAGAATGGCTTTTCTTCAAGCTCCTGATTTATGCAAGAAGGTGACTTCTTTTAAGCTTTATCCCCTGCATCTATCTTTGTCTGAAAATTCCTACACCCATTCAGCTATAGGTTCATCGTAATGACAGGGCAAGTTGTTGTTATCGTCTAGGATATGCCACTATCAACCTGTAGAGTTTCTATTCCTTTATTTTTTATGATGCCATTTCAAGAATGATATTATATTCAAACTAATCAAATTTTATGCATTCATGTTATGTAGTGTGGATTTGGAGACATACATTGTGGAAGAAGAAACTTTTATTTCATATACACAAGCTGATGTAGGTAAACAGAAACTGGATTCTGTCCTTTTTTTAGTATATAATTTGACCATCTTTAGACTCTTTTGCTGACCAAGCTTAGCTGAACTTTCTTCAGAAATTTGAGGTGGAATTAAATGTGAATGTTGGCCAAGGCGGTGAACCTAGCAGCACTGAGCAGGTACAATTTTGTACATCCACATGTGTTGAAGAACAGACTGTAATTGTGGATCTACGCGTAGAGGATGAGAAATAGGTTTGCGAAAAGAATTCAAGTAAGTTTTATTGACTGATTCTAAAAATCATTTTGTAAGGTATTTGTGTTTACCCTGCTGACAACACTGTAATGGAAAGAAATCTGCCACTGTTGCTAAATGGGTGATTGAAATTATGTCTGTTGTTTTTGGTTTCTGGTGCAGAGATATTTTGGTGCTTCTATTGGGAAGGGAAAACAAGCTGTGAAAACGCAAGTTGATCCTCTCCTTTCATGTCAAACATTTGGAAGATTTGTAGTTATCAAATATATTGTAAATTGAAAGCAAGGATGTCTGAAACAGTTTAATCATCTTAATGTTAGAGGAAGTAGCTTAATAGATTAACTGGTTTAGCATGTATTCTAATCTATTTATATCAACATGGAGATTGAGAAGTTGAAGCTTTCTGAAATGACATGTAGAGAAGGAATCATTGAGGTAGCAAAGATGTAAGTTTTTTTATTTCTATGCCACTAATAAACTGCATGGTATGCATCCTAGACATTTTTTTAACCACATTATTATTTCTCAATAATCATCTGAATATTTAATGCATGAAAATGCAGTATCTATAAGGTGCATGATGAGGCAAAGGACAAGGCCTTTGAGTTAGAGATGAGTTGGGTTTGTGATAAGTCAAACTGTCAGCATTAGAAGGTAAAGTTTTCAGCATTTCAAAGCAAAATAAAAGATGCACTTGGATCAAGCTTGAGCATCACAAGTTGACGTGATACATCTGTGAAGCCCAACAAGCTATTAAAAATGCTCCTTGCAAGAGTTTATGATTAACCTCATGATGTCTGAAATTTGAGAAATCCACACTTTCCAGGCTCTTTATAATGCACACAATGAAGAATCTTCTGGTCCACATAGTATAGCTTCCCAGTCTATGCAAGTTTGGAACACTGATCTAAAGTTGAGGAGTCCAAAAGCCACAAGGTATGGTTTGATAAGATGGCCCACAATCAGTTTAGACATAATTTTAATGTTTCTGTTTTTTCCTATACATACTTCATTCTATGCATTGAATGTACTGGCTTCATATATGCACTTTACTTGCTCCATAAGTTCTGATGAAAGTTATTTACAGTAATTTGCTCAAGTCATGCACTAATTTGAATTAGTAGTTTAATATATTGAATGTATTATGGACTACTTGGTCTCACTATTTGAACTATCAACTAAATTTTAAATTGAACTTCCATAACTATTTAGTTGATCTCAGGGTATAGGTATATAAAGGATATTTTAAATGATAGAGTAAATTACGTTGCTAAAGAAGTTGCTTTCTGATATGGAATCAATCCTTAAGCTGATGAGGGAAGTTGAGTTTCAAGAAAATGTTACAGAACAAGCAAACACTGAAGCAGCTGCTAAGGGAAGCCTCAAAATTCGTGCCAAGGTTGATGAACTCAAAAGTATGCTCAAACGTGCTAGGGAAGCAAATGACATGGTATTCTTTATTTGATTACCATATGCAGTGGCTGAGTCATATTTGCATTTTCAGGGCTTGTTTGGGTGGATTTTGATGAGGCTTCAAGAGTTGTGACGACAAGCATTGCATTCTGCATTCATGGCCTGTAACAGACTATCTAGAAACATATTTCTGTGTGTGAGCATGTGGTAATCAACTTTTTTTAACCTATGATGTAACCATCCTTCTATAGCTGTGCTCATTCCTGCCATTCGCACAGTTGGCAATATTGTTACTGGAGATGATATGCAGACTCAATTGTAGGATCTTAAGTTTACTTTCATCATCTTAGGAATCCTGTAGGTCTTTCAATGTGAAAATTCCATGTTAGCCACGCTTTGCCATTGTAACCTTAAAAATAGATTATATATGCAAGTTCCATATTGTACACACCTTTTAAATCTCGAGCAAATGAGGAATTTCTGGATAGATTGAAATAATATATTTGTTGGTGATATGGTATATTGTATAAATATACTTCGTTTAGTATACATAGACATTGATAATTCATTCCAGTTTGGAAGTGTAAATATACTTCGTTTAGTATACATAGACAGAAGGGGAAAAAAATCCCCTAAATAGTGTGCAAGACTAATGACTCTTGAAGCTTGATTCCATGCAATGGTGTGGTAAAATTGCCACTTTCGGAACCGTGATTTTTCTCAAAAAAGACGGGATACATTGGCTGTTAAATTTTGAGTGTTATTTGCTGGTAAAGGCTTGGTTTAATAGAATTTCAGGGAACTTTTTTATGTTTATTAATCAGGCACAAATGCTCAAAGGGCAAGTATGTAGGGAGGTAAAAGCCGGTGAAATCATTTGATTGAGTTAATTTTGTAATGTCAAACACTTTAATTTTACTTTTCATTATAATATGATAAATTAATACTATCGTTTTTATAAACAAAAATAAATTACTTAATTTTTATATCGAAATATAGAAATTAAAAGAACAAGGAAGACATAAAAAATATTTCAAACCAAACATATACAACTTAAATAAATATACACTTATCATTTGATACTGAAAATAACTCTGATCAGTAATAATATATTTTTTAAAAAGTTTTATGCATAGGCAAAAAGATATATATATATATAGGGGAACGCGCTGGTGAGATACATATTATGGTGCTTCCTTAGGCATCCTATTAGCCATTGGATTAAATGGGATTAATGGTAGGAGATGATGGTGCAAAGTAGACACAATTTTGCGGGATTCTAGGGGATGAAAAATCAGCATTATTCCGGTTACTATAATTAAAAACAGCTCCTATAATGTAGGGAACTAACAGCCTAATTTTCAAAAAGATCTAGGGAGATCCTATCCCAAAAGCGGTTACACAAATCAAGAAAAACACATAATTTGCATATTGCAAAAACAAAAATTCGAGTGAAATACTCTACAGAAATTAGCCGCAGGCAACATTATACTAAACCCTAGTTTTTGAGTTGAAAAAGTAATGTTGAAGAGTTGAAAAAGTAGTTGATTATATTAAAGTATAAACGAGTTGAAAAAGTAATGTTGCATAGTTGAAAAAGTAATGTTGCATAGTTGAAAAAGTAGTGTTATATAATTGAATAATAATATGCATGTTACTTCACAAGAAAATGCAATGTTGAATAGTTGAAAAAGTAGTGTTTTATAGTTGAACAAATAACAATCATGTTGCTTGACAAAAATTACTATTTAATAGTTGAAAAAGTAATGACGTACAGTTGAATAATAACAATCATGTTGAATAATAACAATCATGTTTCTTTGACTTTGATTGACTTGAAAAGAAATTTCAATATATTGCAATGAATTTTTCATTATTGTGTCTAAAACAGAGTACATTAACAACGGGATTGCGTTCCCCTCCTTTAAGTATAAAAATATTTGAATTTTTTAAATTGCTGTATTGACATATTCATTAGATATGATAGAACACAAAAGCTAATTTTTTTGTCCGTTACAATGACTTTTTCATCACTACATATAAAACACGATTCATTTACAACAACCTAGCGTTCTCCATCATCGCTAAGCTTAATCTTTGAATTTTCAAAACATTGTATATACTTATTCATTAGCTTGATATACTATAAGAAAATTTTTCAGTACATCTAGTGCTACGTATTTGTCATACGTATTTTCCAGTTCTCCATCATCTTCATCAGTTGAGCTTGAGCTATCGTTATCTTCACTCTACTCAGGGCCAAGATCAAAAAGATCGACATCATCGTCTGACTCGTCATGGTCCCTCATTCTTAGTCTCTTTGAAAAACTCAATATAACATTTTGAAAAATTACATGAACACGAAAAAGAAAGAAATGAACTTGGTCTTGCAAAAGCATACTCGTCCCATTTGCTGGTTCCAACTGCACAATCAAAAACAATTTAACCACTTGTTAAACCTATGTTAAAAACACAACAATGCATTTTTCAAATCGAGAACATTACATTTTCAACAGTGAGCCAATGTCAACCTAAGTTTATTCAAATACACACATATCGTTTTTCACAACGAATTCATTTGTTTTCAAACGCCACATTAGTTTCTTTCATAGAAACTGTAAGGCCCGAGGCCCTAGAAGCGCTATCCCATACCAACCCGAGAACTTCCCAGGAGGTCACCCATCCTGGTACTACTCTCGCCCTAGCACGCTTAACTTCATAGTTCTTTTGACCTCTCGAACCATGAAAAGGAAGAGCTCTTGTTGGCATGGGAAGCACCTCAATCCCTTATAAATTATCGGGGTGTTACAATCTCCCCCACTTAAGCACTTGACGACCTCGTCAAGGGCCAAGGACCACCCTCTGGGTCGAGTGACTGCCCTTTAGACCAAGTCAACTCGTAACCCAGAGTTGACTCTGATACCATCTGTAAGGCCCGAGGCCCTAGAAGCGCTATCCCATGCCAACCCGAGAACTTCCCAGGAGGTCACCCATCCTGGTACTACTCTCGCCCTAGCACGCTTAACTTCATAGTTCTTTTAACCTCTCGAACCATGAAAAGGAAGAGCTCTTGTTGGCATGGGGAGCACCTCAATCCCTTATAAATTATCGGGGTGTTACAGAAACAACAAACTATTACTAGAATCGAATGGTATCTACATGGATTAAACACGTGAAACTTATTTTTTCAACTATTCAAAATGTATTTTTCATGTCAAGTAACATGATTGTTATTATTCAATTATACAACATTACTTTTTCAACTATTCAATATTAGTTTTCTTGTTAAGTAACATGATTGTTATTATTCAACTTTACAACACTACCTTTTCAACTCTTCAACGTGATTTTTTCTTGTAAAGTAACATGATTGTTATTATTCAATTATACAACACTATTTTTTCAGCTCTTCGACATTTCTTTTTCAACTCAAATATATTTGTGAAGGTTTTCAATACGTTGCGAGTAATTATTCAAACATTTTCATGTAATTATTATCATACGAAAACATGTATTTCACGTACTGTAAAATATTATATTATGCATCTCGTTTACCTAAATTATTCAAAAACTAGGGTTTAGTATAATTCAAGGAGTTCTACCATTGGCCTCAAAAAAACGAGTTCTACCATGATATAATATGATTAAACAAGCAAAAATTACAAATATTATTCGAACTCAATGATCAACCAAATCAACAAAGTAAACAAATGTGACGACAGCTTATTGCGATTGAACTCATATTTAAATCGAATCAACCAAGCGAATCTGCAAAATAGAAAAACGAATTATTCAATCTAACCTCTCACGAAAGATGTTCGCGATTGAACGTTGGACATGTTATTGTGTTCTTCAACTACTGTGTTGTGTGTGCAATGAGAGGATTGGATGCTACGAAGAAGAAAGCTCAATGATGTTCGTTCTTGGTCTGGGCTGCATATTTTCTCTGAAGAATAGCGCACATGATTTTTTATTTTTCATTATGGCAACCATAGTTTTTTTCTTGATTTTTATCCATAACGGTTTTTTGGATCAAATCTCCCCCTGATAATAAGCGTGCTTCATCCCTATAATTGAGTTTTTTTCTAGTATGGTAACTAGTATACTAATCCCATCCCCCATCTAAAATCACGGCTATCATGCACCTAAAATCCTGCCATTAATCTCCTCTAATTCAATGGTTAATATGAAGCCTAAGGAAGCACCCTAATTGCAAGCCTCTCTAGAGCGTAATTATATATATATATATTCTTATACTTCTTACTAATGATATTTTAAGGCAAAACTATACAAATAATTATTTTTGAACCGCTTAGTCATAGTACGCATTTCTCTAAAACAATTTTGACTTAATTAATTTCTTATAGTTTGAGAGTGTGAAATGTTGAAACAAATTATACATGGTAAAAAATAGTTTATGAATCGTGATCTTATATCATACGGAGTATATGATTTTAAAACATTTACTTAAAATATTCATTTATCTGTATGTTTTATATTTAAATTAACTAAGTCATTATGCAATGTTAATCAAATCTTATAGTCACTCATCTGTATGGTAAGTTGAAATTAACTTTTTCAATATTCGTAATTGAAAAAATAAATAAAGAGAGTGTAAAAGTCATACAAATTAAATACTTAGGGTTTTGCAATTCAGTTGGATGATCCTTTAATTCTACTACAATTCATATAAAGTACGGATACAAATACTATTGCCCCTTGCGGTAGGCACGGGCCGGCATATTAGGTGTGTACATTTTCACCATACTGCTATTAACCGTAGCATCCCAAGATCTTATATCATATATTCAAAGTAGGCTCTTCCACATGTATTAACCAAATTAATACTAGACGTATTATACATTGATTCATTCATATAACGAAAGAATATCGACAATGAGAAATGCAGAAGTAAAATAACTAAAAGATAAGACCACACCCTATTCTCCCAGCCATGGTTTTCTTAGTAGCTATTTAAAGCCTCTCTTTTTATAGTACTCTCAGTTCGATTTTATTTTCTACTTCTCGGTTTTAACATTGGTGTGAACATTCATGTCCTTAGGCGGGGCTCATTGGTGTGAGCAAATATGTCTTGATTCTTGCTTCTGTTTAATTAGTCTTGGAGAATTTTTTTGTGTTTTTTCAATATTTGACCTTTGAAGGGGTCCAGTTTAGTGGACACACCAATATACATATACGTACTATTAGTTGCCAACCATTTACTTCATTTGTTTTTAGGAGTATGGATTTATTCTATGGAGATGCCGTAATAAACCGAAAGTATTCTTCATGTATTTATTCAAATTTAGGGAAATTCATATGGATGTCATCGATCTTTAATTTATAGCATTTTGAGGACTTAATGCATTACTTTTTAAACTGTCATTGGAGGTAGCATATGTATATATAATACTATACACGTATGAATATATGATGGATCGAAGACATATTCAAAGAATCAAAGAAATTATACCATATATACCGTATTGTAAGTAAGCATAATTTCCATACTAATGATGATTGAGATGTTTAGATTGCATACGTTAACAACAGGGTGGCAATATCTCACTTGGCCAATTTGGCCAACAACTTCGGGATTTCATGCAAGTCATACTGTTTCATATTAATTGCATTTATTTATTTATTATCTTTGATTAAACGCAGGTGTATCAACAACACCCATTTAATTGCATTTGTTCCCACACTAAGTGGATAGTAAGAATAGGGGATAGAATTGGAGAGTTAAAAACGTCTTTACCGTTGACAAAAAAAACGTTTTTACCACATTAGTGTCATATTATTGAATAGTTATTACTAATAGGGGTAAAATTAGAGATAAAGAAACGGTTTATGTCTTTATGTTAATTCCATTTAGACTTAAAGGATTTTATTCTTATAACTGATGTATTGTATTGATTTCTATTTTATTTACAACAAAAAAATGATTGTGGATTACAGAATTACTTAATGGATTTTTAATATAGTTATTTTGGTATGTATTTTTCGAATTTAATTATGTGAACTAATTAATATACGTTAAACTAATTTTATATTACATTATTAGAAATTTGAATAGTCCAGCAATTACAAGCTGACTAAATTAAATTTATTAAAAATAAAACACGGAAAATTTTCCGGCCAAATCTTGCATTAATGGTATTATTGAACGTTCCTTATATAAAAGTTCGAGATATACTTCAAGTATATTTATGTTTTTTAAGAAAAAAACAAAAATAGGATTATATTTTACTAAGTTTCGAAAGTTCTCTTAGGTATATTTATGTAAATTTTCACATTATAAATTTATACTCTTATTGGGACCTTATAGTTCTATAGTGGTTTTTCGATAATTTATTATCTTATTATCCTATCGAAAATTACCAAATTTACACACGGTTGTCAGGACCGGAGAAGAATATTAACTTACCATATTTATTAATATATCGCGTATTAATTTATGGAGGTTCTACTATAATATCATAAGATGATGAAACTCCTTGGTCAAACTTCTACTACGCATATCATGGATAGAAATTTTGTAAACAATGTGAGACCTCGGGTCTCGTAATCTCGTACAGATCCGATTTGTAGCTCGAATCCTTTATTCGCGTAAGTTTCGGGACGAAACTTATCTTAAGGGGGGTGGTATGTAATGCTCGGGTTACCCAATCCATGTTCCGTTTCGTTCCTTGACCCGAAACCCGTTTCGTTCATTGATCCAAAGTCCGAAATCTATACTACCTATAGTATAAAGTGGAGACAATGTCTTCACAAAAATTTGCGCCACGTGTTATTTCAGTAATAAAATAATCAGTGGGTCCTCCTTTATACAAATTAGGTAGTTAGAATCTTATACAATCTTATCCCATAAAAAATTGATTAAAATTTACCAAAATTTATGAATTATCCCAAAAACAATAAACTATCGCTTACCAAGAATTAGTTATAATCTTCCCATAAATATTATTATTTAATAAAAAGTGATATTTATCATAAAGTAAATTTTAAACAAATACAACTTATTTATATTATGAGTTGATTTACTATTGGTAAAAAAACACCAATCAGAATACAAAGATAGATATCTATATCATCCTATAATTTTAACATGATCATTGATATTACAGAATAATGCTCAAGTAAAACATCTCATTATGGTACAACATGCAACAAGAGGAGAGTCGTTAGATCATGCATATTGGACGGTCTAGATTAAAAAAAAGAGGTGCAAATAGATGATATGGGTGAGCAACACTAGATTGTACCATAATATCTCTATTGATGAAAAGAGTGCTTTTTCATTTCCGTTTCATATGTGTCTATTGTGTTTTTCTACATATTGATAATACTTTTTCAAATAACAGATATTAATTGTTTTGTATTTTTCATGTTGTATAATAGTGGTTTTCATTAATTATAAGACAACTTTTACAATAGTGTTTTTCGTTTTGATAGTTATGCATTGTATGATGAACACTTGTTCAACAATATTAGTACACATTCGTTATTCAAACTCAACTTCTAGTAAAATGCAATATATAATTATTCTACACAAAATATGTACTTATTCATAAATATCAGCATTTTCTAGCATTGATTTCAACTTATTCAAAATATAAAATGCACTTATGCATAAAGTGTTATTCATATATGTGTGTTTTGTTATGCAATTATTCAAGAAGGGATATGAAGTAGTAATGAATGAAGTTCGAAGACAAAGACAATGACTCTTTTTTTTTTTTTTACCATATCAGTGTATGATGAAAAGTAGATATACTTTTTCAACCTTATTGTAGCATGTGTTCGAGTTGTAACAATCCTTATTTTCATGTTATTCAATGCATTACATTTACATATTCAATGGTTACATAAGGTCCCTATTTTCATTTTTATTTTAATTTGTAATGATTCAACTTATAATGAATTGATTTTCATGTGAAGACAAGTACTTATTCAACTTTAGTTCATATGAAAACACCAAATTAGCAAAGGTATCATAAAGCAATAAAACATGTTCAAGCCACCGTACAGAGTTATTCAAACACTAACTAACAGATTTTATATAATTCACTAACGGCTTTTGAATTTTATGGTAAATTATTTGTTTTTCAAAAAAGATCTTCTCACTCTTGTTAATCCCTAGAATCAGGGAACTTTCCTTTTAAAAAAACGTGGCCTTTAATTTGAATATGCAATCAAATATTCTCCTACAAATTCGCTACCTTTCTTTTTTAAAATTAATCCCCACTAATCCAATACTCCCTCCATATTTTTCTTATCATGTTGCCTAATTAATCACCCTTGATTAGGGGTGTCTAACGGGTCGACCCGACCCGACCCGTAACCCGGTTTACGGGTCACGGGTCGACCCGTCGACCCGTAATCTAAAAACTTTTGACCCGAGACCCGACCCGTAACCCGTAAAACGGGTTACGGGTTTTACGGGTCGGGTCACGGGTCAACCCGTTTGACCGGATTTTGACCCGTGGTTACAACAGCAACATACTACAGCGAACAAACATTACTAACAGCTTCGATAATGATCTTACTTGAAGACTAATTATCTACTGGAGTAATACACATCATCATTTCCAAGCAATTAGCCACCAATTCCATTTTCCAATTCGAACTGTTCAGACTTGCATTTCCTAATTGCAACATGCAAGAGCAACAAGAGGAGCGTGAGTCAGGTCGGGGAGGCAGACGAACGATTGCGGGAGAGCGCAGGTTAGGTCAGGCAAGCGAAGGCGCACAGCGGGAGAGCGTGAGTCAGGTCGCCGCCGGCAGGGACTCGAGCGAAGGCGAGCGAAGGCGGAAGGGAGTCGGGGTCCAGACTCGAGCGAAGGTGAGCGAAGGCGAACTGCGGGACAGAGCTCGGGGTGAAGGTGAGCGAGCGAAGGTGAGCGAAGGCGGACATCGGAGGCTCGGGGTCAGGTCGCCGCCGCCAGGGACGTCGAAGTAGGTCGCCGACGCTGAGTAGGGTTGGAGGAGTGCGGCGCCGAATTGTTGGCTTCTAGATCTAGGGTTTTCAGTCGATTTTGAAAAGGGGGACGGGTTTCAAGTTGCAAATTGCTACTCAGTACTCACATATAACTCCTACCCAGATATAAAAAAAATAAAATAAAATAAAAATTACGGGTTTACGGGTCGACCCGTAACCCGCCCGTAACCCGTAATCTCAGATATTTTAACCCGAGACCCGATCCGTAAATTACGGGTCGGGTCGGTCCGGATTACGGGTGACCCGGACCGTTGGATAGCCCTACCCTTGATTATCTCTAATCCAACGTCCCTCCTTAATCTACATGTTGCACCACAAAATCTATTGTACCTGAGCGTCCCTATGATATTACGTATCTATATTAAATTGGATTTATAATCACATTACGGGGTTAAACTGGTTAACTACTTAAGTTAAGCAAATCCACTTACACCCCTATTTGTAAATAGATATGTGGTGGATGATTAATTAATTTTAATTAATTAATTAGTCAAACCCTACCCTATTTATGTACCCAAAACCGTATGTGCCGTCATCCTATTTTCAATTCCTCGTGCAAAGTCGAACCCCGAATTACGCTTCGATCGAAGCTGCGGAGCGCCGTCTTCTCCCTTTCAACTTTGATCGAGCACCCTGCCATTGCAGTCCACTATCGTTCTCTTCGCGTCCGACTCCTTACTAAACTCCGGTGAGTTCCTCGTCGGTTTCCGTTTCTCTCGGTGCAAACCAAGTGGTACCACATTGAGAATTCGTCCCCGTTGGCCACGTCTTCAGCTTCCGGCGGTGTAACTCCGATTGAATCGAGCAGGTGTTCTCGTCGTCGGTAAGCATCGGTTCCGTTCCTGTTTTTCTCTATCCTAGGCGCCGGTCGAGGTTTGGTCGTCGGGGGTGTGGTCGGGCTAGAGTCGGGTGTTGGCGTCAGGGTTGGGTTGTCCGGGCCGGCGGCATTTCGGCGAGGTCGAGAGAGGGGCAGGCCAGGGTGTGTCGGGAAGGCCGAGTGGTGAGGCGAGCGCCAGGACGGAGTTGCGTAACGAGCGCGAGCGTGAGAGTGAGAGTGGGAGGGGCGAAGAGTGTCGTCGGGCGGTGACTGGCCATCGGGAGTTGCCGGCAGTAGTTGATGTTCACTAGAAAAAAATTCTACATTTGAGTTCGGTCGTGGGAAAGGTTAGGGAAGAAGAAGATGGGTGAGGGTGGGGCCCACGTGAATTAGGCTAGATAGAAGAGGTGGGGCCCGCCTGGAAAATTCAACTAAAAGTTGGGGGCGGCGAGTTGGTCTCGTAAGTAGATTCCTAGGTTCATTAATTAGTGGCCTTAAATGTGGGTTAAGGAATTAGCTAATTAGGCTATCCAATTTAGTCGGTTTGGTTCGGGATCGTTTTGGGTCTTAAGCTTAATGATTCGATGTGAAGAGTGTTTCTATAATTTTAATATTATATTTAGGAGATCGGTTCAGTTCGGATCTTTGATACTCCGTATTCGTAGAGAATCCATTCACCTCGAGGTAAGTCGATTTTCGACTTGCTCGGTTCTATTCTAGCTTGTTAGGTTTTGCACTGTGATGGTAGGATTGGTTTTGGGAACTAGTCCCGGTCGATCTTTTGATATGTTTTTACTGTGTGCTTTGTGTGAAAGGAGTTTTATAAAGTTTGAATTTGATTACAAGTATTTCGATTGTGTTCTACTATGCTTTATTGAATATGTGTACTGCTTGTAAGTGTTCTCGTGGTTAAGGAAAGGCCGGGTGCAATGATGTAGAAGGGTTGCATGGGCATGGAAGACCGGGTGCAATGGAGGGTGAAGGGTTGCATTATCGGTCAGGAGTGCAATGTAGATGAAGGGTTGCAGCTCCGCCTCACTAGGACAGTGAGTGTAGGTATGTGTTTGTGTGAGTATGGGCATGGAAGTGATGGGATGAACGACGTTGTGTGGAGATGGTCGTGTGTGAAAGAAGGATGGTGCATGTGTGTGAATGTGCGTGTAAGAGACTTGTGATTGTGATTGTGTTAGTGAATTAAATATGTGTGACTAATTGGACCTAAGACTGGACTTAGAGTTATGTGTGTGATTGTGGACTTTTGTTGTTGACCTTAGAATAAAATTGTTTTGAAACGTCCTATGGTTGTTGTGTTTAGTCTAGCTTGATAGAGTAGCAGCTGACCCCTCGGGGAACTATTTTTCATTCCAGGTATTCAGGGATTCGTGTAGGAACTTGGCGGATTGATGATGCGAAGCGGCGATGTGTGTCATAGAATGGTTTGGGTTTTGGGAAGGGTTATTGTTATTTTAATTCATGTTATTTGAATTATCTTGTATGGTAATGTATAGTAAGTTGCTAGTTGATGTGCATGGGTTTGGGGAAAGTTCGTATTTATTAGTCTTGTATTGGGTTGGAATCATGAAATGTTTTGTAAAAGTTTTTATTCGTAATACGAGTTGGATGTTTTTAATGTTTTCTCGCCGTGCCTGCGTTGCAAGATCCGAATGTTCTGTTGTCGAACCAGCTTGGTAGCGCCTCGTGAGGTCTACTACCGAGTAACGCCTTGTCAGAAAGACGGGGTGTTACAAACAACTCGGTCATTAAAACACGATCATATTTTTATGATATACAAAATCAATGTTTTTGAATTCTTTCTAAATAAACAATCATTCTGATGTAAACAAAGCCCGTGCATCTCACGGGCAACTAACTCTAGTATTTATTATAAATCAAACCACCTAATTAATTAATTAAGTGATGTATTTTTTAAATGGTTGAAAGTTGATTAATACTCCCTCCGATTAATATATACTACATAATAAATTGAACCACCTAGCTCTTTTCAAACGTATTAAGATTGTTTCTACAAAATAAAAACATATTAAGATTGCCTTTTTTTTTAATTAAATACCCTTTATATAATTTCTTTTAATTATCAAAAAATTATAAATCTAACTACCCGTATGGCCGTATCTTTTGTTGAGATTGCTTTTAACTTCTGTAATCAAGTACCACTCTCATTTACTCCTAATAAAAAGAAAAAGGAAAAGATACGGATGAAGAAGGTTTTTGAGTTCTTAACAAACTATTACGTAGTATATTATTTTTAAACCACTTACTCAACAATTGCTCAAAAATTGCTTATAAGTTGATTTTCAGTATTTCACAACACTTACTCAACAATATTAAGTAGTATATTATTTTTCACATATTACTTTAAAAAAATGTTTATAAATTTCTTTAAAGTTAAAACCTAACCCTAACCCTATAGAATAACCGATTTTTTTTACTTAAACATCTATTTTATTTTATTTTTGGTCGAATAAATGTCTGTTTTCTAAATTTATGTTTATAAATCTTAACTTATAAGATTGCACCCTAACCGTGATAGATATACATTATATGAAAATACCACCCTTTAAACATTACTTATTACTCAGGCCTAAACTTCATTATATGACCATTAAATTTTTTTCATAATGAACTACATTGTGTGATCAACTTGTCCTCCAAAAGGACTTAGGCTACAATGCCAAAGCAAATTAACCTAAATCCACAACAATTCACTTACCAAATAGTTTAGCTATAATGACTTACACTTTGCGAAACAATGAAAACACAAAAGAAGTGTACTTGTCCAAAACGCGTACGACTTGCAATAAAAGTCGAACAAAACATTACATTAATTATGTCGATATGTGTAGTAAAAAGTTGGACGGGGATTACTTGGTCCTCCATGATGGACAACTTGAAATGGTGGTAATAAGTATTGGAATGGCACTTGTGGAGGTGGTATTTGGTGGTATGGGTTTGGCACTTGCTGTGGTTGAGAACCTTTGGCATGTTTCCAATTTCTAGTTTTGTCATTTTCATGTCCTTTTCGATGAGCAACCAGTCGACCCTAATATCCATCTATGTCTAGGATCGATTTGATATGCCAATATTAGATAGGAAAATAAATTTGTAACCGGCTGATATACACATTTATGTTGTGCATTTAGATGGGGTTTTAGCATACTTTTAGTCATGTTTTAGGTGCTAAAGATGGTGTTTGGAGCGTTAAAGAAGGAAGAGCGGAGGTACCCTGAAGACCACTTAGAGCTGGAATGAAGAAACGAAGAGAATGACGATATGTAGCTGGCGGCGACCGCTGCCCATAGGCGGCGCCCGCTGCCTTTTTTCCGAGGCGATTATCTTCTTTAAACGCTGTGTTTCATTTAGTGACCTTATGGATATTATTTTAGGTCCGGTTTTTATGTATTTTTAGATAGAATGTTTTCTCATATTTAAGGGCTTTTGGACCCTTTGTTTAGACCTAGTTTTTGAGTTTGGAATTAATTTGTATTTTGAAGATTTATGGAGAACTAAGCCTCTTTTCTTAGACAGACAATTGAAGTGTTCGTTCTGATTCAGTTGTGAGATTTCTAATTCCTTATCGATTGCATGGATTTAATCTTTTCTCTTGCTTGAATTGCTATTGACTTGTTTCAATAATTTCTAGCCTGATCATCTAGGATTTATTATTATTAGGTTATTGCTAGATTTAGAGTGTTTCTGGTTGAGCATCTCTAATTCATAAGTAGCAATTACATTGTGCTAATATCTGGTTGTGTTAGTTGTATGCATAAGAGAATTGATTTGCATTCTAGGGTAAAAGCTGGTTGTTTTATCTTAGTTTGTATCCAATTATATTCCTGATGTTGAATGCTGCTAGTTAGATTGAATCTTGATAGTTTCATGATTATTTATCTAGTTAGGGTTAATAGTATTTGGTTGTGCTATTAATTACTTTTGAAAAGGAATTGGAATTTCCATTGCATAGATATTGAATGAAATCAATGATCAACTTGTGAAGCGAATGCGGATATTTGTTTGCCTAAGTGTTTCTAAATACTGATTAATAAACTCTTGAATTCTTATGATTTGCATGTTAGTATGTGAATTAAACCTAAAACCCCCCTTGTTACTTCTGTTTGACACAAACTTCACTACTAAAGATAACTTGTCTCCCTGTGGAATCGACCCTTACTTGCTTTATACTTTGGTTTAAGTTAGTTTGGTTTTCTTTGCATAATTGTGGTTTAAAACGACTAAATCATCATTATCACCAGCTATTGATAAAAACAGAACAAAAGAGAGCTTAATTTATAAATAACAAGTCTAACAAAGCTTAGAAACAGAATATGGTTAGAAAACTCACTCATTGCTTTGCATTGATCCGTTATAATGCCCTTTGGTGCTTTGTTATCCATACACGCGAGCCACGCTCTGAACAACCATGTGTAGTTAACGGCATCTTCACTTCCCAACAATGCATCCCCTAGCACTATTGATTGCGTGTGGTGGTTGACTCCGATGAATGGAGCAAACGGCATTCTATATCGGTTTTTTACATATGTGGCGTTGAAGGATATAATGTCAACAAAGTCCTTGTATGCAGCCCTAGCACGTCCATCGGACCAAGATACATTCTTCAATACGCCTTTCTCCATTGTATCGAAACTATAAAAGAAGTCTGAGGACTTTGTCATCATTGTTTCAAAGTAGTCCCTCATCGATGCAAAATCTCCCTTCCGGAGTTTCAATCTTCTATCCAAGCTGATTGCATTGCAACAAACCCTCTCGGTGAATGGGACTTTATCGTGGCCTCCGTACCGAGCTACGATAGAGTTGAAATTCTTCGCCACCGGAATACTAGCTCTATCGCTGTCCAACAATATGATTCGATTGCCTCCACTGATGTGTCTATATATAAACAAAAACTTCGAGTTTTTCGGGTCGCACTCATGACTATGATTTAGATTTAGTGAAGGGATATACCATGACCTACCGTCGCCACACATGTGAGCATTCACTGAGAACGGGCAATTACATCGAGTAGTTGTTGGTGTCTTCGAAGGGTTCTTAGATTGTGATTGGAGTTCACCTTGTTTTGTACAAACAACCCGATAGAAATTTGGAGGGGTTTCCCTCTCGGTTTCCTTCTCCTTTCTCCCTTTTGAGTTCCGAATCCGGATCTGGAATCCCTTCGACTTACCATAGTCATGAAGAAATTGGAACAAATCTACAACCGATTCGAACACCAAATCACCACTTGGCTCATGCACCTCTTCCATATCAACTTCATCAATTTGCTTTGGTGCTTCAAGGGTTTCTTCGTTGACAATTTCCTCATCCTCATCAATTTGTTCCGGTGCTTCCATATCAGCTTCAACGTTTTGAACTGAATCATTGTTGGTTTCATCATTTTCCAAATTATCATCCTCATCGTCTAAGATCATCACCTTGAATACATCCTCATTATAACCACCACCTTCATCCTCATTATAACCATCCTCATTCAAATCAAACATCAAGGGTTTTTCGGAATCCATTCGAACTAAACCCAAAAAAATAAAATTACAAAATCATTACAACCAAGGTAAGAAAATCGGCACTTTTTATTCATACACAAAGAAAATCGAAGTACTTACCTACACTTAGCTGAGTTTTGAATCCTTTTGCTCAGGGAATACAACAGTATTTTTGGCAGCTTAGAGACAATGTTCAAATGGATTTTGGGAGCTTATTAGAGACAACGTTCAAATGGAGGTAATGTGGCTTAATTAAAAGAAATTCAGATTTAAATAGACCATTATTTAGTAAGTCTTGAGCTTAAGTGTTATTTAAATTGAAACATATCAGATAAAAAAATAAGCCCAATCGGAAAACCCAAAAAAACTTAAAAGCTCGCTCAAAAGTTGGCCCGATTCAAAGGCCCAACCCAGCAGAAACACAAAGCTAAAATGTGGGTCCCTCCGAACCTATAGATTCGGTTACCTACCAAATTATTAATTATTAGGATAAAGATAAATTCAAAAGCACTTTATAGAAGATATCACCCACTTTCTACACTTTAATATTATTTTATTCCAGTTGTCATGACAATGGTATAAGTGTATCGCCCTTCCAAATTTTGTGGGAGAAAAGGTTCGGTTGGTTGGGTAGCTTTGATCGTAGAAGTAGTTGTCGATGTAATCGGTGCTCCCAATTATGTTGATGGTTTACAGACACTTGTTCAAGTTTACTTGGTTCCGGATTTTGGCCGCGATAATTCCATGGTTTATTATTTGTTGGTACAAGCTTACCACTTCACCGAGTACGTGTTAAGCACAATTATGAGTAATTTCAAATAAACAAACCTAAAAAGTGCTTTGTTTTGTGGAGTGATAATATTCCATATAAATTTCGATTTTTCTTTAGTTTTCTGAATTCGGGTTGCTTATCTTATATCCTCATGTACGTACTTTGATAAACATATTCTTAATTTATGTACGACCGTCAAGATTTTAAGCCATAGTGCTTAAAAGTTGTTAAATTGATACCAAGTTTTGTCGACTGGTTCCATAGAGGATCCCAAAACCACCGGATGGGTAATTAATAGGGGTGAGCATCAAACCGATAAAACCGACAATTTTAACCGAATCGAATCGAACACAAACCGAGAATAATCGGTTCGGTTTTCTGTTTACATAATTTGACAATTTTGGTTTCGGTTCGGTTCGGTTTGGTTAAACCGAAATTAAAAAAAATACATATATTCATATATAGTGATAATGTGTTAGGGTTTTGTCGTTTGAGAGTTCTTTTAAACTTGCAGCCGCCAGACAATCTGCCCTCATCCCCTCTAAGTCTTTGCCTTCTCCGGCAGTCCGGCTCCGCTTCATCAGCCATCGCTCGCCCTCCTCGTCGAGTCCTCGCCAATGCTCGACTTCTCCCCGGGACGGCGGGACCTCGGCTGGCGGGCTGCCCCGACTTCTCCTAAGTACAGCCCCGACGTCCCCACCTCGTCTCTGCTCGTCGTCGGCGGCCTCGACTCCCCTCGTCGCTGCGGGACCCCGGCTGCCCCGATTTCTCCCGAGTCCAGCCCCGACTTCCCCACCTCGTCTCTTCTCCGCATCGCTGCCACCAGTCGTCGTCGTCAACTCTTCGCGTCATCTCCGGCCACCCTCGTCGGTTCATCGAATCGTTGCTGAACAACTTTCAATCTATGTCCGATTTCAGCAAATTTTGTCCGATTTGAGCGGCTTGCAGTTCGCTAATGGCTCCTTAGTCCATACAGTTCAGCTTTTTTGGGGTTTTTACTGGGTTTTTTTGCTTTTCGGATCAATTCATTTTTTTTTGGAAAATTGGACAAAAATAATCTCAAGTATCGACTTTTGAACAAAAATAATCCCAAGTTTAGATATTACCGACAGTGATCCGAACTATTACAATATTAACCGAAAACAATTTTCCGACAATTTCTCCGTTAAAATTGATTAGCTGGCAAACGGAAATATGAGATGGCAAATTAACAGATTACACTTTTGTTTATTTTGTGACGTGTCACTTAAACAAAAAAAATTCAAATGTCATGTCATTATATTGATGAATTAGTTATCATTTTTAATTAAAAACAAAAATTTTAAAAATCCCTTCAAAATCTAAATTGAACACCGAAAAAAGTTGCAAATCACAGATCTAGAGGCTACACAAGTCCTTCGAACCACTTTGAGATTGCCCAGATCCGGCCGCCGAATCTCGCCTCCAACTTCTCCGTCCTCGCTCCACCCTCCCCCTTCACGCCAGCCTCGCTCCGCCTTCGCTCCTCCTTCCGCCGGACTCACTCCATCCTCTAACTGCCTCGATCCGCCCCCGACGGCTACAAATAAGGGCGACGTTTGGGAGGAGGTGGGGAAGGGGGATCAGACGATGAGGAGGAGGGCGAGGACTCCGAGAAGGGCGGATCCGACGAGGGAGGCCTTGGAGAGAGAGAAGGTGGCGCTAGGAGCCAGGTTGTTGCTGTCCGGTGAAGGCCCTGGTAAAGATCCGCCGTCAGACGGTGGTGGGGCCGCGGGAGAAGAGGCAGGGGAAGAAGAAGGTCTTGAGGAGGCGGCGGTTGGGGAGAAGGCGGCAATGCGGGGGAGGGGTGGCTGCTATGGGAGCGGGCGCAGTTGCGGGTGGCAGCGATGCGGTGTAGACGTGGATGGTGGAGGCGGAGATATATTGATCGAGCCATTGTTCTATTTGTTCAGTGTTCAATTTCAATTTTGAAGGGGCTTTTTAGTTTTAGTTTTTAATTAAAGATGATAGCTAATTGATCAATATAATGATATGGCCTTTGAATTTTTTTTGTTTGAGTGACATGTCACAAAATAAATAAAAGTATAATGTGTTAATTTGCCATCTCATATTTCCGTTTGCCACATCATCAATTTTAACGGAGAAGTTGTCGGAACGTTTTCAGTTAATATTATAATAGTTCGGATCGCTGTCGGTGATTTCTAAACTTGGGATTATTTTTGTTCAAAAGTCGATACTTGGGATTATTTTCGTCCAATTTTCCTTTTTTTTTTGGTTTCTTTCGATTTTGCCCAAAACCGAACTGATTTGAACCGAAACCGAACCGAACCATTTTGGTTCGGTTTTCGATTCCAAATTTTCCACAAATCGGTTTGGTTTTTGTCGGTTCGGTTCGGTTCGGTTTTGAACCGATGCTCACCCTGGTAATTAAGACCTTGACTTGAATCATCTAACACCATATTTTGAGTGAACGTTGGAAAATAATTAACAAAATCCTAGAAGTTCACATGCAATTAATAAATCCATCAAAATATGTTTATATAGTTATATATAAGATTTTCAACTAATAAATTTTATTATATAAAATCAAATATTTTAACTCATTTAAAATTCACCTACTTTAATTTAAAAAATTATGTTTAACTCTAATAAAAAAAATTATGTTTAACTGATATATATATAGAAAATGGACGATTATCATGACAATGCACGCATAACAGCTAGTTCATTAATTATGATATCGAAAAATAGAACAGGATGGACTTACTCAAGACAGCAATGTAAGTCCTGTTGTTAGTGAACCGTCCGGTGGCGATCCCACCGGGGAAATCAACACCGTAAGGCTGGTAGTTGGCCTTGGCCATCGTCCGGAGGTTGTTGTTGTTGCCGTTGTCCGCCAAGGAGTCTCCGAACACGAAGAAGCACGGCACTTGCTTGATGCCTTTCACTTTCCAGCTTAACATGAGCAACAATGTCGCCACCAAGATGGTTCGAATCGAGGTCGTCATCGATCGTAGGAATTGCTGATGGAAGTAGATATGGTATTGAGCTCAATGGTATGTAAGAAGCTAGCTGAGCTTGAGTTGTATGAGATGATTAAGTGCAAGAGATTCAATTCAAATGCGCCTATGGAAAAGTCTCTGGAAAACTTTTCAGTGATTAAAGAGAACAATTTTTGCTCTAAGACTACCTCCATTTATGGTTTTGCTTATGCATTGCGGCATGTGAGAAGCCCAAATGGTGATGTAATACACGTTGTTTTGTCTAATTGTGTGGATGATATTGGTATGTTGTATTATAAGGAATTGATCATGTGTAGTAGAAATTGGATTGTGGCCTTGGGGAGAAGATCACCCTCCCTTATTTTTGCTAAGAAGCTGTGGAATGTGTACTTAAATATGAGATGTAGTAGATTATGTATTGTATGGCCTCATGTAAAGCATAAGTTTTTGTCTATTTTGAACTTATCCTTCTGGTGTAGAAAACATAATAATAATATTAAGAACCATAATGACCGGAATCTTAAGTCTCGAAAACTCAAATGGAATCTATGCACATTGTGTGAAGAATCTTACGTGCATTGTGCTCAGCTATGCTATCTTCTTATGATCAATAAAGATACGTGTAAGTGCCAAGCGAACCTCTTTGGCAATGCCAAGTGCCAAGTGAACCTCTTTGGCAATGCCAAGTGCCAAGTGAACCTCTATGGCAATGCCAAGGACGTTACTAAGGTTAATCCTGATAACAGAATAGAAACCGCTCTCATCTTAAAGAAAGACAGTGATCAGATCTATTTAGATATACAACATCATTTGTTCCAGGATGGATATGATAAGCTCCATATCTCTCAAGAAGAAAGAATATGCAAATATCTGCAAACCAAACAATTGTGGAAACAACTAAGAATGATGATTCGCAAAATAAGCAAAGACGGAAACCAACTCAGAGGAGTTGTTGACCACTCATATAAAATTAAATATAAATGAAAGTCGCCTTATGGAATAGGAGGGGAATAGGGAGGAAATCATTTTGGCCAGAGATCGATTCGTTTTGTAAGATTGAACGGGTTCAGATAATGGCAATTGTAGAAACCAAAACGGATAAATTGCCAAGTGACCAAAATTGGAGACGTGTAGGATTTGACAACATTATTTGGTCCCCGGCTGAAGGTAGGGCGGGGGGCATTTGTGTATTGTGGAAAGAACACCAGTTTACTAGTGAATATGTAGAAGTTTTGGTACATGAGCCCAGATATATAATTTTGAAGTATGTAAACCAACTAACAAATTATACAATTGCGTTGTGTTTTGTCTATGCGCCGCCCGGAGAGAGTAAGAAGGATAAGTTTTGGCAAGATTTTTCTTGCTGTGCAAATAGTACGAATTTGCCTCTAGTGATATTAGGAGACCTGAATGAAATTCAAGATCAAAGTGAAAAAAAGGGAGGTTGTATCCCTGATGCAAGTAGATTTACGCGATTAACAAACTTCAAAGTAGGGCTGGGATACTTCGGTTCCTGACTTTTTTTTGGCCTACCCGCAGGGTAAAAATTTTTTTTTAGTTCGGTTCGGTTCCTACGAATTTTTGTTAGGAACCGTAATAACCGTACCCGAACTTTATTCGGTTCGGTTCTTCGGTTACTTCGGTTAACCGAACTTAGACATTTTTTTGGGTTTTTCCTGTTCCTAAATTTGGTTCGGTTCGAGAGCTAAAAAATGAGCAGACCAAAAATTAAAATCATAATTTTAACATCTAATGAAAAAGCATCAAGTTTTAAGTAGCATTCAAGGTCAAAAAACACTAAAACATCCATCAAAACAAAAGAAAATGAAACTTGTTTATTTGTTCCCCTTGGCGAGCTTCTTTTTCTTGGCTGCTGGTTCGACAGTTGTAGATGCTTTGCCAGACGATTGAGGCGTAGGAGCAGTTGACGCATTTGTACTCATAGTGTTGGTAGACTTCACAGCTGCTCCTTGTCTGGCTTCTTCTTCCCTCTCTACATATGCACAAAGACACAAAAGTTAATAAAAGAATGAAAAAGTTCTTACTTCTTAGATAAAACTTAATATAGTAGAAACATAAATAAAAGAGTAAAATAGTTTTAAGTTATATTACCTTTTTCAACTTCCTCATAGAATTCTATTTCTTCTATGGTTGGGAGGTATTCCAAAGTAATGATAGTATCACTCTTCAACCAATTCTGGTAACAAATCAAGGCCTCAACAGTCTTAGGTGTCATCGAGCTTCTATAAGGATCAATAACCCTCTTACCCGTGCTAAAACTTGATTCACTGGCCACTGTGGACACTTGAATTGCCAACACATCTCTAGCAACAGCTTGCAAACATGGATACTTGCTCCCATTAACCCTCCACCAATCAGTAATCTTGAATTTAGCTCTTGTCTTAGGTTTTTCAATAGGATCAAGCAAATACCTATCTACTTCATGACCTACGACCAAGTCTTCTCCTTCTTCAAGTTGTTTGTCCCAATCCTCTAGCATAGCCTTCTTCTTTCCTGAGTAACCCATCTTGTCTTTTCCATTTCTTCTTCCCTGACTACTGCCTTCAACTACAATTCCACTCTCTGAATTTGTAGATTTCTTTGAACCACTAGGTGCATAATTGTCACAAAGCTTAATCATCAAATCTTTCACCTTTTCAGATATTCTCTTAACTTCAGTGTTGCTCAAGCATAACATCCTTTCACCTTGTCTCTCTAGGTATTTCAGCTTGTATCTTGGATCGAGGACAAGAGCTACTAGAAATAAAGGGTTTATGTCATCAAGAGAGCTGAAATACTTGTTGAATTTAGTTGTCATCTTTCTTGCCATGTCATATAGAATGTGATCTACTTCACTGCTGTTCTCATCTGGCGGGTAGATAGTCAAATCATCTAGCTCAGCTTTGATACTTACAATGTCATGGAATGCAGAGTGTGCAGTTGGCTCCATTGAAGCACTCAAATTTATTGTCACCTGATAGAATACCTTAAGAAATTTGACAAAACACTCCGCCTTTTCCCAATCCACATCCTTAGGAGGTCCAACTCTCTTTCTTCCTCCACCCCTTTGAGCTTGAGTTCCATCTTCATCATCATCATTCAAGTCCTCTTCCTCACTAAAATAGCTTCTGTAATTCAATGGATCATTGATGTCCGCGTTTTTAGGTAGATTTTTAGGGTCTAGATAGGTTAGTTTGAGTTGTGTTTCGTAGTTGAGTCTTGTGTTTTTGAGTCTTTTTGCATAAGTTTTCGTATTTCCTTGAGATTCGGAAACTACGCGCTTTTGTGTCGTTTTGTAGGTGTTTTGGAGCTTGAAGACGAGTTTGGAGTGAAGCTAGGAGAGGATGGATGAGCTAGAAGGAAGATTCAAGTGGAAGAACCAAGAAGAAGAGCTAAAGATAAGCAAAGTCAAGAGAAAAAAAAAGTGAAGACATCGACCCCAAGATCGAGCCCAAGGAGGTCGACCTCGAGCCATTTGACCAAACTTGGAACGCAAGGAAAAAGAGCTTCAGGATCGACCCTATGGAGGGTCGATCGCGCGTTACCGACTTCCCTTATTCCGGATCACTTGTGCAAGTTTCCTAGTTTGTATTTTAGGAAGGTGTTTTGTTTGTGTTTCCTAGTTAGATTAGGACTCCTTTTTTTCTATAAAAGGAGGTTGAACCTATAGTTTTTATTCATGCTTTGATTCAATCAAGACTTGGAGAATTGGGAGAAGACTTGGAGAGCAAGTTTGAGATTTGTAAGATTGATCTTTTGATTAATTTGAATTTGAGTTTGGTTTTGATCATGTCTTCTTCTTCTTCTTCCTTGTTCTTCTTTGCTATGTGTGAGTAGTCTCCTTAAGTTCTAGGGTTGGGCAAAAACCCAACACAATCATGCATGTTTAAAACTTGAATTCATGACTTGAATGCTTAATGATCATATCTAACCTATCTTGTGCTTAATCCTTGGTGAAAGTTGAGGCATGTCTTGTAATTAACCCTAGCGAAAGTGAAAAGTTAGTTACTTGATTATATCTAATAGGATTATTTGCGAAAGTTGATATTCCTAGGTTGAAGGATAGGTAGAAAGTTGTTTGATTTGCGAAAGTTGATTGAATAACTTGAATTGTTTGCGAAAGTTAAACTTTTCTATGATCTAGATGGCATGATAAGTTGTGAATTCTTGTTGAAAGCATGTATGGTTGTTGTTGTGGTAGCCCTAGCCCTAGGATTTGCCCTTTATATTGATTAAATCTCATGTTTTAGCTTTGATCCCGACTCCCTAAGTCGTGTTCGAACCGTTACTTGTGTGATTGAGTGTGTTTTGTGTGCGTTTGTGTGTTTCCGTTCTCAGGATCGACCCCCCCTAGGGTTGAGATCGACCCTCTTTGGGTCGAGCCTGAAGTTGTTTCGCCCTTTGTTTCCTTTGCTTTTTGTAGTTATCGATTAAACTTAGCACTACTCTCACTCCCGTGGACGATCCTGACTTCGCTATACGCAGTGGGGTCTTGAATACAAATTTATTTGTTCAAGAAAACCCTTCAACAATCATCATCTACCATCCTCTGAAATGCCCTCTTCAACTCTATTGCAACATCCAACATCATGTAGCTTGAATTCCATCTTGTTGGGACATCAAGAATGCATATCTTCTTACATTCAATCTTATCCTTCTCAACACACTTCTTGAAAGCATCTGTCCTAGCAGCAGAACTCCTAACAAACCTGATTGCATTCCTTATTGCAGCAACTGAGCTTTCCATCTCTTTCAAACCAGATTTTACAATTAAATTGATGACATGAGGAAGACATCTCACATGAAGAAACTCTCCTCCACATACTGGTTTCTTACTCCAACCCATCATCCTCCTCTTCACATAATCAATGGCATGCTTATTAGGAGAAGCATTATCAACAGAAATTGTCAACACATTCTCAATCCCCCATTCAATCAAAGCATCCTCTAATATCTTTCCAATTGTATTCCCACTATGGTTGGGAATAACGCAAAAATTCAGAATTCTCTTATGCATTGTCTAAGCACTATCTATAAAATGAGCAGTTATGACCATGTAGTTCACGTTCTGACAGCTAGTCCATGTATCAGTTGTAAGACAAACACTAACTTCTTGCAACTCATTCTTCAATTCCAGCTTCGTTTCCTCATACATCCTCAAAAAAGGGAGGTTGTATCCCTGATGCAAGTAGATTTACGCGATTAACAAACTTCAAACTTCAAAGCCAATTGTGATGTAAGAGATATTCCAACGACTGGAAATACGTTTACGTGGCGAAAAAATAGAACGGAAGTAGACAATATATATGAAAAATTGGACAAAGTACTAGTTAGTGAATGTATACTACAACGGTTTCCAAAAATTCGAACACACGATCATGCTTTCACCTCATCAGATCATTGCAAAATATCAATTGAATTCTCAAATGATCATATCAGCAAGGCATCCCCATTTAAGATGGAGAAAATGTGGATGCAAAGGAAAGATTTTCGAAATGTGGTAAAACAAGCATGGAGAGAGAAGAACATTTGGAAATACATTCGAACAACTTAAGGAAATAGAGGACCTTGAGATTCAAAAGCAAATAACAATATCGCCGCAACCAGCAATTATCCAGAAACAAATTAGAATTCTAAATAAAAAGGAATGTATACTAAATTTTCACAGAACATATTGGAAACAAAGGGCAAAGACAAAACATATCAAGCTAGCGGATTCCAATTCAGGGTACTTTCATAAAATAGCAATAGGAAGGCGAAACCGTAAGATCATAAGATCAATAACGTCATTTGAAGGCACACAAATATAGGAGAAGAGAACATTTGTCGAGAAATCAGAAATGAATTCTGTAAACGATATAAAAAAGAGCCGACATACACCACGCTGTTGGAAGAGTACCTCACGCTAATTGAAAAGGAAATATCAGAAGAAGACAATAGAAGACTCATTAACCCAGTAGCTAATGAGGAAATAAGGAATGCTATCTTTCATATTGGATCGGATAAGTCTCCAGGTCCGGATGGAATGACCGGAGAATTTTATAAGAAATATTGGGACATTGTGGGTCCTTCAGTTATCAAGGCGGTCAAAGGCTTCTTCCATTCTGGAAAACTATTGAAACAAAGCAATCATACATTTATATCACTGCTACCGAAAACGGACAACCCGTCGACAACTAATCATTATCGACCCATCAATCTATGTACCACGATTTACAAAATTATAGCAAAAGTTTTAACAGAGAGACTAAAAATGGTTATGCCCAAGATAATTCACCCAATGCAAGGAGCCTTTGTAGTAGGTCGATCAATACATGACAATGTTCTTATTGCACACGAAATTTTGCATTCCTTCAGAGGAAGTCAGGCTAAAGATGGGTGGATGGCGGTTAAATTGGATATGGAAAAAGCATATGATAGGATGGATTGGCATTTCTTACTTCGGGTAATTAACCAGTTTGGTTTTGATAGAAAATTTATTCAATGGATCCAGGAGTGTGTATGTACAGTATCATATGCAGTTTTAGTAAATAGTGGATCCACAGAACCCTTTACACCGGAGCGAGGAATTAGACAAGGAGATCCATTGTCGCCTTACCTATTTGTAATCGGGGCTGAGATCCTTGCAAGAAAGCTCCAAAAAGCAAGTGAGAGCCCGAAACCTTTGATTGGATTCCCAATAGCACGTGGAGGAACACGAATACCATTTTTGGCATTTGCTGACGATATGATAATCTCTAAAGGAACTCAAAATGCATGCAACGAGATGAAAAGAATCATTGAAAACTACTGCGCGATGTCAGGACAAAAAGTTAATTATCACAAATCAGCATTTCACACCTCCAAGAGAGTGGATAGACAACAAAAACAACATATCAAACAGACATTGGGAATTAGTACAATGACGAATCTAGAAAAATACCTTGGTTGTCCGATTATTAATGGAAAAATAAATAAGGAAATGTTTCAAGACACGATAGGAAATGCACAACGACAGTTGACTAAGTGGAAAGCTAATTCGTTATCTCAAGAAGGACGTTCGGTACTAATAAGATCAAATCTGGCAACGAAACCAAATTATTTAATGCAAAGCTTCATGCTACCTAAATACATACATGATGAAATTCATATAATTAACAGGACTTTCTTATGGAACAAGGACAGACAATAAAAACCGTTGATAGGTTGGGACAGAATATGCAAACCAAAAATGTGTGGGGGACTAGGAATTAGGAAAGCGGGCGACATGAACAAAGCCCTCCAAATGAAGTTGTTATGGAATATCCGGATAAATCAAAACAACATTTGGGTAAGAATCATTACAGAAAAATACTTAAGAGGGCATACTCTTGCAACCTATGAAGTTAAGTCCAATTCATCATGGCAATGGAAATAATTAATGAAAATAAGACCAGAATTTCAGGAAGCCCTCAAATGGCAACTAGGCAATGGGAAATCGATTAATTTCTGGATAGATTCCATCACGCAACCTATCAAAATGAGCAACTGAAGGTTGAACACTTCATTACACCCGAAAAAAATTGGAAAAAGAATGAATTGCTTCAGATTGTTCCAAGAAATGTAGTAGATAAGATAACTGCAATCCCGATTCCGAGAAACGACATAGAAGACCGAATCGTATGGGCACCAAGCAAGAATGGGTGGTTTTCGACGGCATCAGCGTTAAGCTTGATAACTAAAGAAACCTTGATGAATCGCAATCCAAATAATTGGATATGGAAATTGGATACCTACCCGAAAATAAAGAATTTCTTATGGAAAATCGATATGAATGGACTCCCAACAAAGCAGAGACTGAGTGAAAAGAAGGTTGCAGTCCCTCCTGGTTGTCTAATGTGCAATAGTTCACATGAGATTCGATCCATCTAATGATCAAATGCCCCCACACATTAAAGATCACAAAAAGTATAAATGCAAATACTGAACATATTCTCCGAAACTATAGTCCATCACTTTAGAACCCAAGAAATGTCCTTTCGGATATGAGGAATATTCTTGGGAAGAAAGAGTTGACAAATTTAGCAGTTATTTGGTGGAGTATTTGACATCAAAGAAATAAACTGGTATTCCAACAAGCAAGTAATGAAGTGATTCAGGACTTCAACCTGTATATTAGAACCCAGTTGAGATAATGGGAGCAAGCTAAAAAATGGCAAGAGGACGAAGAAAAGGACCTTAAGGAATGTCCTAAGGATAGGGTTGTAGGAAGAAGGAAAAAAGATAAATGGAAGAAACCGAGACATGGTTTTGCAAAATTATATTTTGACGGATCCAGGCTGAACAATGGGAACTCGTCAGGAGGATCGATAATTAGAGATTCTAATGGATGCCCAATAAGTGGGACAGTTAGCAGATATGAGAATGTGTCGGCTCTTGTGTCTGAAGCCTTGGCTTTGCGTGATGGAATCGATGAAGCAAAAAATATAAGGGTACAAAAATTAGAAATCGAAGGAGACAACATAACAGTCATCAAAGCCGTACAAGGATATAAAAGTTGCCCCTGGGAAATTGAGAGAATTATCGTGGATATTATGGTATCTCTTGAAGAATTTGAGATAGTCAAACTTTCTCATGTGGATAGACAATGTAATACTGTGGCCGATAAAATCGCGAATCTGGGCCACAGTCTCCCATGGGAAGTAATCTGGAACCATCATGAGCTTTTAGCTCTCATCCGAAAGGATGCTCTAGGCTTCCCTACGTAAGTATGGTTTCTAATTCTCACCGAGTCAAAAAAAAAACCTTTTTTAGATATGAAATAGTATATGAAAACTATCTCTTTTTTTAAAACATTGAAAAATTCTTTAATTAAAAATATAACTAATTGTCGGCATAAATCAAGGTAAAATATAACTACTTGTCAATATAAATGATATGAAAGATTTAGTTTACTTATTTTTATCTAAAAGAATATCATTTGCGATATAAATTTTTATTCCCTAAATATATATACATAAGTCAAAATATGTAACAACTGTGAGTTTATATTAATAGTTTAGAATAGGTCTATTTATTAGCTATATTGGTATAATGATAATAGAAGGATTGGGGTGGGGGGTTGTTTTGAGGTGAATTTGGAAAGGCTAACCTCCCCAAAAAATTAATGAACTAAATAGGCTTTTTTTTCCCTATAAAACCCTAAAATTCTACCCACTTTCTCTCTCTCCTCCTCATTTTTTCTCTCCTCCCTCTCTCCTCTCCAAACACTCTCCTCCTCCCTCTCCTCTCCATTTTCTTTCCTCTCCCTCTCCTCATGCCGCCCGCCCTCCCTCTCGGTCGCCGCTGTCGCCCGCCCGCCCTCCCTCTGCGTCGCCGCCGTCGCCCGCCCGCCCTCCCTCTGCGTCGCCGCCGTCGCCCGCCCGCCCTCCCTCTCCGTCGCCGTCGTCGCGCCGCCCTCAGGTTTGTCCCCCCATCTCTCTCTCTCTCTCTCTCTCTCTCTCTCTCCATTCTCTCCCTCTCTCCTAGATCCGGGCTCGTTGGAGCCAAATCCGGGCTCCTACGAGCCAGATCTAGGCTCGAACGAGCCGGATCTAGCCGGATCCGGCCTCGAACGAGCCGGATCTAGCCGGATCCGGCCTCGAACGAGCCGGATCTAGCCGGATCCGGCCTCGAACGAGCCGGATCTAGCCGGATCCGGCCTCGAACGAGCCGGATCTAGCCGGATCCGGCCTCGAACGAGCCGGATCTAGCCGGATCCGGCCTCGAACGAGCCGGATCTAGCCGGATCCGGCCTCGAATGAGCTGGATCCGGGCTCGAACGAGCCGGATCTAGCCGGATCCGGCCTCGAACGAGCCGGATCTAGCCGGATCCGGCCTCGAACGAGCCGGATCCGGGCTCGAACGAGCCGGATCCAACCGGTTGGATTTTTGGGATTTTTGGGTTTTTGGATTTTTGAGGGTTTTGGATTTTTTAGATGACAAGTTTATTTTTCGGACTTAAGTGATGACAAGTTTTGTTTGTGGGTTTAGGGTTTTTGAGTTTGTGGGTTTTTTGGATGACAAGTTGAGTTTAGGGTTTTTTGAAATGATTTTATGTTTTGGGGTGATGACAAGTGATTTTTTATGAGTTTTGAGCAATTTAAATTTGTTCTGCGGATCTGACTGATGACAAGT